>JAVYIG010003850.1:5000-180215 GCA_035222895.1 Strongylocentrotus droebachiensis
ATTCAGTCGGCGGTACCGCCCCGTAATGGTGCAAAATTTAAGCGCATTCCTCCTCTCATTTCAAGTTCATTAATGCGTGACCCTTGCTTACAGGTACTTATAAGTCATAACCATATCCCAATAACACCAGATTGTACTAGGTGTAGCCAGGCATGAATGTTCAAATATGGGAGATAGAGCAATGAAGGTGTAGGTGGACCGGTTACAGGTCCTCATAAGTCATAACCATATCCCGTGAACACCAGATTGTACTAAGGTGTAGCCAGGCATAGATGTTTAAATATGAGAGATAGAGCATTTAAGGTGTAGGTGGACCTTGGGCAAGTTGTTGACTGTTTAATAGATGGTTTTCCAGGGTTCGAATCTCTGCATGGTTTTCGGAGGGGGGGGGGGGGACATTAATGCATGGGTGTGACAGTATAAGGGATAGAGCATGCAAGGTGCAAATGGAATTTGGTCTGGTGGTTGAGTCTCTGCACGGCCTGTTTACATACATGGACCAGAGTTAAATCTCTGTTATGTTTTTATTTCTGATGGCGACAGTAAATGTCGGCCCCCAGCCATAATTAAACATATCATAATTATACATATCATAATTATACATATCAACATAATAGTTTTTTCAGCCAGGTAGCGCTGCTGTGGCCACCACAATTCTAAGCCATCCTACCACGGGCGTAAATCCTTACGTAATACCTATTGTTCAGGGGGGGGGATGAATAAATATATAGATCATCCCCCCTTGAACAATAGGTATTACGTAAGGATTTACGCCCGTGCATCCTACTATGTTAGATGTTGGTCTTGTTGCCAATGACAGCTTTTCCCTATCCATGTGTAGATGTCCTTCAATCATTGAATTGCAGGTCTGCCTCTTCTTCGCCTGGCTTCTACTGTTCATTTGATAGCCATTTAGATTATTTTATTGTTTCAGTACAGTACATTCAGTACAGGCACACAACAGATAAAGGAATTCAAGGCAGTTTGTGATCTGTTCGTTTATATTCACTTTGTTTAAGATATGTTTCTCTCACGACTCCAGGACCGCTCCTATCGCTGACGTTGTCCTCCGTCAGCAAAAATGACGCATCTGGTGCAAAAGGCTTCAGTTAGATCAACATGTCTTCACGTCACAATACACATACACTTCTCATACATTCCTTTTATCATCTTATCATCTACTCTTATATTGGATTAATGAACAGCTTATTGGAAAGGATTGATTTGTATTTTCACCCCCTCACCTCTCCCCCCCCCCCGATCCCATAATTTATGTGATTGTATGATGTATACAAGTCTGATAAGCAGACCTATATCACTACATTGTTTGTTTGATCTGTATTAATGACGTATGTATACATTATGCCTAATCATCTAATGATATCATAATTTGTCACAAAGCACACTCCCATTGACTAGAATACTGAACTTGTAGTCCGTACTATTCATTACAGATGCATATCGGACTAAGGTGTTGTCAATCACCATGATTAGCCTTCGAGTTTATGACCATGGCCTAATATAATGCCTTCCATATTTCATCAATAGCCCCACATGGTATTTCCACCAAGTATGGTGTCAACGAATTACGGTATCATTATATTGCACATGGAAACTGAGTTTCATAACGTTAGCCTTGTATACAGCTATGATTGGGGCGTGGCGTTTTGGAATTTATACACAGGCCTCCCCCTCAGTCACAGGCACTGGCAATCACCGCAAACTTGTTTGTAAAGATTCTCTATAGAAATTGAAAACGAAGGGGTCCAAGGCCTCATTCTCTTTTCACAAATAAATGTACATGCTTGATCGGGTCATAAAAGATTTGGTATTCAAAAATATATATTTTTACCTGCATTCAGACTGGTTGGCTCATAACCCATCAAGTGTTTCTAAAGTTAAACTAATAGTTTTCCCGGTTTGAACTAAACAAAAAGGGCGCTTTAGTGACCTTGCACTCTCTCTCTCTCTCTCTCTCTCTTTCTGTCTCTTCCTCTGTTTCTCTCTCTTTCTCTCTCTCTCTCTCTCTCTCTTTCTCTCTTTCTCTCTCGGGCTTTTCTTCTCCCCCCTTCTCTCTCTCTCTTACTGTGACCTATAAGATCGACCTTTAACGGTTTCAATAACATCACCTCTTTCTCTCTCTATCTATCTCTCTCTCTTTCTCTATCTCTCTCTCTCTCTCTCTCCCTCTTTCTCTCTCTCTCTCTTTCTCCTTCGCTTCCCGACCCCTTACGTTTTTTCTCTGTTTCTTTAGTCAATAAAGGAATGGAGGTATTCTAATTTCCATTTTTTTTTATATCAACAAGCGTTTGTTACGAAAATTGCAGATGGTAAAATTATCCATATTTCTGATTTTGTAAATGTTAATATTTCGCAACAGTCACGGAGGAGCGAACGCCGACATGGTACCTGGATCTACGGCTGATGATCTATCATTTCAATCTGTCTTGTTTTCCTTAATCATTGTTTATCTGGCTCTGAACTGTGACAGAATATTCAATGTGGAGTATTTACTTTGTGGTACAGTCATGAAAGTTGGTGGTACTTTATACAGAGTTGAATGACAAAGAATATACATACAATACCAACATCAAGCAAACTATTCATTTATGGAGTACAGACGAAGTTAAATTTGATCAGAACGAAAAAGTACTTTGTCGTTTACATGTTAATACAGTGGCATAGTGTGGGGCCAGCTACATGATAGGCTCCACGAATAATGGGAGGAGGGGCGGCGTCTGTGAAGTTGGATGAAATGCATAATTATGGCCCACCGATTGTGGGAAAGTATAGGGCGAAAAGGGCCGGCCTCGTTTCCTCTCCCTTTCCCGCCGCGCCTTAAATTAATTGTTGTAGCGGAATGCTGTCACGGGTTGCACATACGAATTGGGTGTGGTCCAATCGAATTGATGCGGTGTGACTATCAATAGGGGGATTCGTCATGATCATAATGATCATCATCATCATCACAATATTTTAGAGAAGTATCAGGTCAGCGATTTGTTAGGAAAAGTCTAGGATCTGTAAAACTAGTCCCCATTTCGTAGAAGAATGCAACAAAAGTTTTGTCACAATCTTTGCAAATTAATTTCACTTGTTTTATTCATATACAAAATAAATGGTCATTAATCTTTTCGGATCTCAATGTCACTTCTTGAAAGAAGAAGGGGTGTAATAATTAATTGTTCTGTCTACAGGTATTCACGATTTTACCACTGTAAAGTTACACTCCTTTTATCCTATCTTTTTGATTTGTTTACAAACAACAATCTATGACGCTTTCGGTGACCAGCGAATCACATTCTAGTCAAGCGAAGTCATTAAATTGACCAGGGAGTCACAGTCTAATCACACGGAGTCTTTGAGTGACCAGGGAGTTACAGTCTTAGGGTGCGTTTAAGCTTAAATTTTGAAGGCAGAATGAGCGATTTGTAACGCTCATCGTAAACGCTCATCGTAATTGCAGTTCCACGGTGTACTGTTTATGCTCACTTCTCTGGCTCCTCCAGGCAATTCTCCTTGGGTGGCCTCAATCGGTCTTCCAGCTGGATTCGCAAACCTTCACTGTGCATGCTACGTAGACCCACTAGAGGTCTGTGCGTTGACCCCATTTAAACGCGTTTACAAATTGTAAACGCATCTTTTTGTGAGTTTACGATCGGCGATCGTGATCGCCGTTTTTCGGTGATTCTACAAAAGTGAGCATGGACGCAACCGTGTTTTAAACTAAACGCGTAACAGATGCCTGATTCTGGCCAGAAAAAGTGAAGCATAAACACGCCCTTAGTCGCACCCGTTTCTATGTGACCAGGGAGTCACAGTCTAATCACGCGGAGTCTTCGAGTGACCAGGGAGTTACAATGTAATCACGTGAAGTCTTTGAGTGACCAGGGAGTCACAGTCTAATCACACGGAGTCTTTGAGTGACCAGGGAGTTACAGTCTTAGTCGCACCCGTTTCTATGTGACCAGGGAGTCACAGTCTAATCACGCGGAGTCTTTGAGTGACCAGAGAGTCACAGTCTAATCACGCGGAGTCTTTGAGTGACCAGGGAGTTACAGTCTTAGTCGCACCCGTTTCGATGTGACCAGGGAATCACAGTCTTAGTCATATCGGGTGTCTGTTTGACCAGGGAGTTACATTCTTAGTCATATCCGGTTTCTAGGTGACCAGGTAGTCACAGTCCAATCACGCGGCGTCTTTGAGTGACCAGGGAGTTACAGTCTTAGTCGTATCCGGTTTCTAGGTGACCAGGGAGTCACAGTCTAATCACGTGGAGTTGAGTCACCACTGGAGTCACAAGTCTAAACACGCAGAGTTTTTGAGTGACCAGGGAATGACAGACTAATCACGCGGAGTCTTTGAGCAACCAGGGAGTTACAGGCTTAGTTATATCGGGTGTATGTGTGACCAGTGAGTCACAACATAGTCACGTTAGGTCTCTGAGTGACTGAACAGATAAAGAAACAAGTGAGACAAAACAGAATAGTTTGAAACAAGATGCAAGACGAAACACAGTAAGCGATAGGCTGCAGAAGGATTGAATATGATATTTTTTTTATTATTTTGTGAGGTCACGACACACTTGTGATTATATCTCTATTCACGATGAGGAACAGCAACAGTACGAATCAAACCCTTTTGCTACAAGAGAGCCTTTTGTATAAACATTCTAAAGAAGCCAGAAAACATTGATTGGTCTGATAACCCGCCATTTATTCTGATCTATAAATCAATATAGTACGATATTCGGTATTAGGTCATAATGAAGGGTTATCGTATCGTAGATTTCAAACTTTGAAATTGCGGCCTTAAATTCAGTTGATTCACAAGACCTCTATGCAATGTTAGCACATTTAAAAATGTGGATAGGTGTATACCAAACACATGTGATTAGACATAAATGAAACTCAAAAGCAGCTATTCGGCAGCCAATTCCAGAAAAGGATTAAGGCAGAGAGAGGAAGAGAGAGAGAGAGAGAGAGGAGTTTGTGAAAGAAAGAAAGAAAAAAGAAAGGAGAGACTTATTACCAACTATCAAAGTAAGAGTCTGCAAAATAAATAAAGCAAATATATATCGGTTTGTGTCTCTTAACACTACAAATAAATAAAAAGTTTCTTCTTTTAATAATATGCTAAGAAAGAAGTTCGTTATATAGCCTATACAGTGCGTTAAAATGATTCATTTTCCTATTGCTTTGTACACGATTGCACACCATACCTCTATTTTCATAGAAACACTAACCGAGCAACACCCTAAATTTGTTGATTTAAACTTTCAGTATTTGAATCAGACATGCTCAATTTTCATTGCCCAATCTACTTGATTACACAACATTAACTAAATTTCAAGAATAGGTCCTAATACTTAACACACATAATCATATAGAAGGTTCTTACTTATCAATACAGTCACAGTCATTACACATAGAGTAACATTATAATTGGATGTGGGATCATAAATATGAGAACAACAAACGGAGATTGCGGCTAGTCATAATTATGTGGAAAGATGAACAGCGCCAACTTTCGTCCTTAGGCAGGGCAGTCTGTTTCGTCGTTGGAGCAGTCGAGTATGCCATCGCATCTGAACGAAGATGGGATGCATTTATCATCACTGCAGGCGAATCCCTTGCAGGCTGTAAGGGATTCAAAAAGATATATAAACAATGTTAGAAAATTGTGGCGAGATTAAAGCCTATCTGCACTACTTTTGCCAGGAGGGATTACACCTCCCTGCATGGTCACTGAACAGCTCTCAATTAACATAAGTAAAAGGGGACCATGGGGGACCAACGGTCACCAACAGAATTAGGCATTGATTGCAGCGGGGATTTAAAGGATAAAGTTGAGTCCTGGGCCCTGTTAAAAAAAATTGTTATCAATGACAAATGATAAATTTCTATGATTCCCTGCCAATCAAATGCCACGATTTCAGTAGCTTATAGCAGTTGCTGTTGATAAAAAGTTTTATAAAACAAGGGCCCAGATCCTGCAATTAGAGTGTGAAAGAAATCGTCTAGAAGTGACTGAAAACATTAAAGCCTATCTGCACTAGTTTGGCCAGGATGGATTACACCTCCCTGCCTTGACACTGGCAGGTGGTTATCTCATCAAATCAGCTCTCAATTAACAGGAAAAAGGGGACCATGGGGGACCAACGGTCACCAATTAGGCATTGTATAGGGCGCAAGTAGATGTTAGTAATGCAGCGGGGATTTAAAGGATAAAGTTGAGACCTGGGCCTTGTTCGATAAACTTGTTATCAATAACAAATGATAAATTTCTATGCCTCCCTGTCAATCAAATGCCACGATTTCAGTAGCTTATAGCAGTTGTCGTTGATAAAAAGTTTTATAAAAAAAAGCCCAGATCCTGCAATTAGAGTGTGAAAGGAATCGTTTAGAAGCGACTGGAAACATTAAAGCCTATCTGCACTAGTTTGGCCAGGAGGGATTACACCTCCCTGATTGGTCACTGGCATGTGGTTATCTCATCAAATCAGCTCTCAATTAACATAAGTAAAAGGGGACCATGGGGGGCCAACGGTCACCAATTAGGCTTTGTTTGCTATATAGAGGGCGCAAGTGGATGTTAGTAGTGCAGCGGGGATTTAAAGGATAAAGTTGAGTCCTGGGCCATGTTCAATAAACTTGTTATCAATAACAAATTGTAAATTTCTATGACCAATTTGCTCTCTATCAAATCAAATTTCAGAAGCTTATAAAAGTGTAACTTTTTATTCATAACAAGATTTATTTAACGAGTCATTCAATTAGAGTGTAAAAGAAACCGTATAGAAGCAACTGGAACATTAAGGTTGATTATGTATTTCTTAAGAATTTGTGCGTACTGTGAAGTTTTCGGTTTTCATGGTTTTGGAATGATCAAATTTAAAAGAAAATTACTCGGTCATGCTTGGGATCATACGCAATTACACACACATAAATAGGTATATTGGACTACGGACAAATGTTTGGTCCTAAGTTCCGTTCATGGCCCTATCATAAAGAGCATTTTAAGAGCAATCCTTTTCATGGGACATTTCTGCATGAAATTTTGCTAAAATAGCACACACACAAAAGATAAAGCTCAGATGAAATCCTGATCTCGACTGTCTCTTCGACATGAAATGAACACACCAAAACTCCTCCCCCACAAGGAGACGTCAAATGAACGATCACACCAATCAACAAACAAACAAACAAATAATATCTACACCAAAACAATAACAACAAACACATACACACAAACAAAACCCCACACAAATAAGAACCATTAGGAGCAATGGTATCCCCTCTAAAATTTTGAAATGAAGTAAAAGTATCGAAAATAATATCGCTTGTGATAAATAAAGGTAACTTGCAGAAAGAGTTGCCTCATTTCTTACATTATTATGATATAAAATACTTTTCTATAACACTCTACTGCGTGCCTAAAATAGTCAAGACGACTGTGTAAACAAAGCCTAGTACCATTTCAATTAAATTCTGAGTTGGTGCGTTTACACTTACGGCAGTTGAGCTCGTCTGCCCCATCGTCACAGTCGTTTGTTCCGTCGCAATGCCACGCCCATTTAACACAGCCTAGGTCACGGCTCACACACGGGAAGCAGGCTGACCGCTCGGTGTTAGTGTCAGTGTCAGTGTTAGCTCCTGCATAAGCGGCAGACTCTCCGACTATAGGGCTCTCTGCGGATTGAGAATGCGAGATGAGGGAGGGGAGAGAGAGAGAGAGAGAGAGCGAGGGAGAGAGAGAGAGAAAGAGAGAGAGAGAGAGAGAGAGGGGGAGAGAGAGGGAGAGAAAGAGAGAGAGATAGAGAGAGAGAGAAAGAGAGGGGGATAACACAAACAAAAAGTGAGGGGGAGAGAGAGAGAGAGAGAGAGAGAGGAATAACACAAACAAAGAATGAGGGAGGGAGAGAGAAAGAGAGAAAGATAGAGAGAGAGAAAGAAAAAAATTACACAAACAAAGAGTGAGGGAGGGGGAGAGGAAAATAGTTAGGGAGAAGGAGGGAGAGGGAGAAAGAGAGGAAGAGAGAGAGAGGGAGAGAGAGAGCAAGAGGAATAACACAAACAAAGAGTGAGAGAGGGAGAGAGGGAAAGAGTGAAGGAGGGCGAGAAAAAGAGAGAGAGAGATGGAGAGAGAGAGAGAGAGAAGAGAGAGGAATAACACAACACAGAGGGAGATGGGGGGGGGGGGGGTAGAGAGAAATTGAAAGCGAAAGAGAAAATGAAAGACATGGAGAGAGGGAGAGAGAATGAGAACAGAGGGAAAAGAAAAGAAAGAGAAAGATAGAAAGAGCGAGAGAAAGAGGAAAGATGGAGAAAGGGAGAAGGAGGGATCGGGGAAGGAAAGGGTGATAAAGAGAAAAGTAAAGATAGAGAGAAATGGAGGGAGAGAATGAGATAGAGATGGAAAATGAAAGGGGAAAGAAAGTGAGTGAGAGATATAAAGAAAAAGAGAGATATTGTGAGCGAAATGAAAAAGGAAAGCGGAAAGGGGGTGGGATATTTTTTATATTCAAGTTATTTCAAATTTAGTGTTCTTATTCATATTTTGTTGAGGGTGGGGTGACATAACGTGGGGGCGGCTCAATATAATGCACTTTCTGTCACTTCCTTTGTAGGACGGATGTGTGAACTTAATACACTCGCAGGTGGTATCATGAAAGAGGGCTAAGATAGATTGGAAGCCTTCGATCGGAGCTGTATACAGGAAATTAAACAACCACCAAAAGACCTTGTGATTGAGGTGAAACAAATCTTGAACTCATACAAAAACACACTGGACTTTGATATCAAAGTTTGATAACATATTTTACAATACCTGATCAGTTCCTTTACTTTTAAGCCTAATAATCATCGATATTACCTTTGGATACCCGATTATTGTGAGAAATAATTCTAAAATGTAGGATTATGTTGTTTCAATGGTACGCAAAGTTTAAGCAATGAACGAAGTTCCGGAATGGGCAATTGTTGATTATGTGATAAAGATAAAGGAACAAAATGTAGAAGCAACCCTTAACAAAAATCAAAAGCTTAACCAATGAAAATGAGTATCCCACCACTTCATTAGTATCAATGCGCCAGACGTTGAATTATTTGCATACATTAATATGGAAGAACCGAAGCTGGATTTGAACTCAAGTAGTGTGAGTCGGCAATCCAATCTCGGAAATTTGACCCTAAATTGAAAGATAAAAATGGAAGTATAAACGGAAAAGGAAACGATCTGTTACCCTGCCTTTTTAGGATTACTAAACCGTTCTGTCTGGAATAACCATCAACAAATTCATCTTGATATTGCTTTCAGGGCATGTATTCTTAAAGATCGTTCGAAGCCGAAGAGGTAATAATGATCCTGATGGTAGTGACTTTAAAATTGTGAAAGAGCGTAGGAGTAATACAGAGGCGGACTTTAGCGAGAAGGTAAGGGGGGTGGGGGGGGGGGGGCATTAATCGTGCTAGCTTGAAACCACTTTTATAGTTTTATCTGAATATTAAGGCTAAAAGGCACCAACTTTATACAATTTCAAGATCATAACTTCGATTACTCGATGCAAGTTGTGCAGTAGCACATTTTCTAACTTGTGTACCCATTTGATGATTTTGCATTTTTCTACTGTAATTACCAACGTAAAAAACAGATATTTGTACCATTGGATCCTTTTATATTTGTCTTACTTTGTATGGACTCATAATGACAATAAAATGCTATACTAATATTGTCTATACAATACTGTGCTTAAATATATGCTTCTATACTATACTTCATTTATCATCATACTGTGCCGTATTTCGCTAAAGAATGAATGTTGGTATATCATGTTGTTTCTAACACCAGCGCATATGTCATTGACTCTTTGGGTTCACTGGAGACAAGAGACCATCATCGCCCCATATCCCTGATATTAGCAAAGCACTTTTCTTGACAATCGCAACTATTTTCCCGTTTTCTATCGCTAACCCTGATCACAAGGTTTTAGTATGAATCTATCCTGAAAGTTGACGGCCGGCCAATCTGAGGTGAAAATTAATCTCCCGTTTCCGTGGCAACTGGTTATCATCTGAGATTGTAAAGGGGTGAGAGTAGAAATAATTGCGATCCTTATCACCCGCGTGGCTACAACGAATGGACTATAGTCATCACAAAGGCCAGTATATTTTTAATCTACGTGATTGTGGACCGACGCGTTTCGATTGATTACAAATGAATACTACAGCTATTTCATGTAGAGAATGAAATAATTCCAACAGAGGATATGTCTCATTATGAAAACAAATGATGGTTTTAAACTGGACAATGCCGCGTTTCGTATTAAACAAATAAAATTCAGTTGGCGCCCGATTTAAAAAAGCATGTCAATTCTTATTAGACTGAATATCACGCCATCTTCATATAATGCAACTGCTTCTCTTCTACCATTACTACTGCTGCTACTATTACTACTACTACTACTACTACTACTACTACTACTACTACTACTAATACTATTACTCTTCTGCTACTACTACTACTACTACTACTACGGCCATTAATCCTAGTATTATTTCTACTCGTGGGCAAAGGGTTGTTAGTACGACAATGGCTTTCGTCAAAATGGTTTTTGGCAGTACATTATGAATATTTATATGTTAGATGGAGAATTTAAATGGAGTCAACTTTGGTCCTAGGTAATTGATATGACTTGCTTTCCTTCGCTATATATGTGCTTTCATGATTTGATGTGTTAGGTTGGAGAATGGATGTTAAATGTACATTCTGGATCGCCCCAACTTGTACCAACAGTGAGAAAGAGGAAGATGAAGGCAGAGAGAAGGAAAGTAGCGTTGGATCTGAACTGTAGAATCAGTGACTCACCCGTAACGGCGCTGATACGGACAGTGAAGTCCACTTTCTCTCCCTTTGGATGCGCAATCAAGAGCCACGCCACGTTGCTTTCAGTCGAGTACACATGCGTGCCGGTCGGCGTATCCGTCGATCCCGGTGCGATGCGGGCAGTCTGGGTAGAAACCGTCGTGGGATCGTCGCCCGACCCAGAGGCGATGTAAGAGCGACCCGCTCGCTTAGTGTTAGATGTGAAGGTGATCTCGATGAAATCGAAACTGACCTGTGTGCCGTGAGGGCCAGTGAAGCGGTAGAGCGAGAACCAGGTGTTGGTGCTGGCTACCTTGATTGGTTGGTTATCACTGGCATGAACCAAGATGGGATCGTCGATACTCAAGATGTATGAGGCTAGAATGGTAGAGAGAAACATAAAGGGAATTGTTTAATAATATTTGTATATTGTGTTGGTTATGTTTACCTGACTGCTAAGAAAGCATAAATGCTTGTTAGTAAGCAACCGGACGGCCAACGGCTTTAGGTCCTCTCCGAGGGACCTGGTAATAAGGATTAATGCCTTTATACCAAAGGGCACTAGCGCATCGACTTGGTTTCGAACCCGGGTCACCGGATTACGAGACCACTGCTCTATCGACTGACTATCGCGCCTCCACAATTATTAACCTAGTTTGATTGCAAGACTGTAAGAAGTAAAACGACAGATTAGGGGCGTGGAGCCCGATAACATTAGAGAGCACTAAAGTATCGAGGAGGATTGGGAGGGGTCATATGAACAGAATCAGAACAGATGAATAAATGAAACGGAGACAAAGTAAAAATAGAAAAAAAAAGAAAGAAGGATAATAGAATACGATGATAGATGATGAAGATGCCTTCAAGTTAGGATCGGTGCAAACGGAGGATGACTCTATGCCAATCCTTCTTTACTAGGTACCGACACAAATTAGGCCAGGAGGCGACTTTTTTTTAATATGCAATATCTGGAATGAAAAAAACAACAATGTAGTACCTGAAAGCGAACAATTACGTTTTATGAAGATATCTTGGTAGAAGTTTATTTATTTTACTCTCAATCCATGGGTTGGGCGTTCGAATCCACACACGGCCCTTATGCACATTTGCTACTCTCCTCCCAAGTGCTACACGGGTACCCGGTAGGATGCGAAACTAATCGTAGTTTGCCAGCATTGTAAGCGTCTGTCAAATGCCTAGCTCGAATGCTTCACAGGAAGTGGAGAATGTGCATACATTGTGAGCGGGCAAGCAAGAAACCGCTTCTTGAACCTTCCTAGACAAATTTAAAACGGGTTGTGGTCGGGGTAAAATGTGTAAATAATGTCTATAATACGTTCCTAGATCGTTCATAAACAGTCCTCAGTACGTCCATCTCGTCTGAGTACCCCGTCCTCAGTCAGTTCATATCAAGTTCAGATCAGGTAAATTTGCCATTTCCAGTTCTACCTCGTTCCCAATACATCCAAACCCATTCTTACTAGTTCGCAACTTGTTTTAAACTAGTTGTAACCTAACTACCCCGTTCAGAGACAGTTCAACTCGTCCCCATCCCGTTCTTAGTGCTTTCGAACGCACTCATAGAGCAGGGATACAAGCCCTGCCTAGAGCATGTGCAATCACGTACGGGCTCAAGGTCTATATACACTGTTAGAACAAGTATTACAATTTTTAATCAAGTTGGTTAAAATTTTAATCAACCACGGATTACCAGGTGAATCACACAATCGTTGGTTAAACTATAACCAACAGCCTGTTGATTAAAATTTTAATCAATTATTGGTTAAAAATTTTAATCAATTATTGGTTAAAAAAATTTGCTCAATGTTGGTTAAAATGGTGTTGATTAAACTTTAACTATTTTGTTGATTAAAACTTTAATCTTTTGTTGGTTATTTATGCTTTGTTCGGGGCTGATTCACATGATGTTGGTTAAACTTACATGGGTCGTTGGTTAAAATTGTAACCATTGTAGGTTAATTCTGTTTTTATTCACACGATGTTGGTTAAACTTTAGTGGGTTGTTGGTTACAGTTATAACCACTGTTGGTTAAACTTACGGGGGTTTGGAGGTCTAATCCACGTGTTTGCAGGTAAGAAATTGTTTAATATGATTATCATCAATACTAAGATTGTAAGGAAGAAGTGAAATAAGGTTCTTGCTCAAATTAAAAATGCTTTGTGTCCCGGCCCGTAGGTTGTAGCTCAGCCAGTAAGTGTAACGGATGACCTACCCAAATTGCATGCATAAAGACGTTTCACTTTATGATGACATCTTATTTTATATTTAATTGTTTTAAACAATTAGATACAATTAGATTTTAAAAAATAAGATTATTATTCATGCATGCAATTTGGGTAGGTGATCCGTAATAGGCCTACACTTCTCCTTCTGTAATTGGGTCTGCCTCCTTCACGGTTGAAGATTCTTGCAGACTGATGAGTGTGTGTGTGCTTACGAGAAAGCCAGGTGCACGGTGCAAGTAAAATGTTACTTATTGGTCGAGCTACGTACAGCCTAGGGGACACAAATCGTTTTTGATTTGAGCAAGAACCTTATTTCACTTCTTCCTTACAATCTTAGAATTGATGATGATAGTATTAAAATAATTTCTTACCTGAAAACACGGAGATAAGACCGTCCAAACCCCCATTTTTCAGGTCCTCGCGACAACCTCCATTGTTAATTTTGTCGCACGCGTAAACTGCATGTACTTTGCATGTACTTTATTTGTATGTCGAGCGATCGCTAGCTACGCGCTTCGATATCGTTCCGTTGGGTCCCGTGACCAGTACTTTAATCAACATTGATTAAACTTTAACCGGAAGGGGGCTATCATTACTGTCGGAATTTTGTTTTTAATCCATGCTGGGTTACAATTTTTGCCAACGACTTAGGCTTAACCAACATAGGTTAAAAGGAATAATTTTGATCAACACTGTTTTTAACCAACGCAAGATTAAAAGTAAATTTTAATCAACACTACATTTTTAACCATGGTTGAGCGTTTTTTAATCAACAATTTTTTAACCCGCAGTTTTTTAATACTTGTTTTAACAGTGTAACCCCATCGCGTTCTTGCCATTCCTCTCGCCTACCGCTTTACTATTTGTTTCCTCTCCATCGGAATCAGATAGCCGTCTCAATGATATATAATACCAAGACAGTTCGTTTCTTGAATGTTGAAATGCATGCGTTTCACATGCGTTTCGACCCTGCAATGCATTCTTGGTTCGACGTATGGCATTTTAATTTCAATGTCACTTCGATACCGTCCGTCGCGATGCTGGTTTGATGCAGAAAAACAAATGTTTTTGAGTTTCTGATGGTATAACTTAATTATCAAATAAACATTTACTTTACTTGTATTGAAGAGAATAGTTGCTGAGCTAGCGCCATGAGCGTCCCTGGACGATGTTTGAGCTCTCTAAGTTTATACTCATTATTTTTAAACAAAGTGGAATTTGGAATGTGATATTTTGAACATGTCCAACATTTTCTCGGGCCTTTGCGTTGTCGATCCGTCTTTCCTAAAACGCATTTGAAACAACGTACATAATTATATCGATTTCGTTTGCGGATCCGAATGAAATCATGCATTAATTTGTGTGACCTAGCCAGGCATGGATGGTATATATCCTCATCTCTGTCTCCCCCATTTTGTAATTATCCCGACATAAAAAAAATCCCATCTATGCTTAGATTTAGATTTAATTCCACAGTGATCTTTACTTCTAAGCTTCACATATCTTACATGCATGTTCAAAGCCTATTACAATGTCGTAAGGCACACCACGAAGGGCAAACCAAATTAAATTGACTTTTAAGCGGGTACAGCATTATAATACCCCAATACCGCGTTAATTTCTCCGTTGTTTAATTCGTTAAAGGTACTTATTTCCTTTTTTATGTCAACATAAAACGATAATGAATGTTGGGCATGGGCTGTATTTTGATCTTCGGCACCGTATGACAAGGGGCTGTGATGTCATTAACGTTTCCTTTTCTGGTTCGTGCAGGATCTTACGTAACATTTAACGTAACTCATTGTAGTTATCGGTTAACTTATACTGGATAATTTCCGTAGCACTAGAACCATTCAATTCAACAGTAATGTTAATCAATGATTTTTATTAAGAGGAGTGAAGTAAATTCGACCAAACGGCAGCTTTTCTGCACATTCAGTTTAATTAGCATAAAAGGCGGTCTCATCATTCTTAGCTTAGTGGCTGCCTGTAGCGTAGGGTGGTTTGACCTTTGGAAAGTAATCAAAAGGTCTTCTTTTCACGTCCCTTTCCGCCCCCCCCCTCTCTCTCTCTTTAAATTTCTTCTTAGCTCAATGTGAAGAGGGGAGGGTTACTGCTTTTAGAGGGGCGATTTTATTTTATAGCCCAAAAGGGGAATCTGATATAAAGAAGCATGTTATCAAAACTATATAATGGTTATAGAAGAAGAAAAAGAAGAAGAAGAAGAAGAATGAAGAGAAGATGAACAACGACGACAACAACAACAAGATGATGAAGAAGAAGAAAAAGAAAAGAGAAGGAGAAGAAGACAAAAATAATAAAGTGGGAACTGAACGGACAGGGACAAAAGTACACTATTGAACAAATATTTCCAGGCCTCGGAAACCAAAAGTAAGAAGATCAGAACGTTTTCCCTACAACTCACCCCATCATACATATGCACAGGTTATTAGCCTTTGACCAAAGAACACTTTCTTCCTCTGACCAAATATTACCAGGCGTAGAAACACCTGTTCCGTACCCCCAATCAAGCTCCTAGGTATACAGCTTAATGGATTTATGTCTCCCTAGCCCTCTGGTGGAAATCCCCCTTACCGCTGGAGTACCCAGGCAATCTTTGCTAATTGATGAGGGGCAGAGCGTAACGTAGAGGTGCACTTTTATCTACCAAAGGATTTCTATTATGTTTGGGGGTTGTTGCATGTAATCACTAATTAGTTTAATAATATATCAAATTTATCACTGAGCTTGGTAAAATGATCAGTCAGGTTGTTAAATCTGCCCCCATTTCATTATGTAGAGCCCCTTTATATGAAATTTAATAAACGAGTATCTTGTAAATTAGATATTAAATGAAACTGTTTTTCGATTGCCCTTAACGGAATGTCACCCCTGCGAAGTTTACTTTAAGTCGCCAAATGTCTTTAAACATTTTTCGTCTCTCTATAAATAAACAAAAATGATGCAATGGTGCAACATAGAACGTTGGTGTCGAATAACATTAAAAAAGTTTCATTAAGAGAAGAAATGGAGAGGAAGCATTACTTATGTGGGAAATATGTTCGATACATTATACACTGTCGCTCATAAAGGTGGAATATTTTTTTTAATCCCAATTTATGGAATTATTTTAAAAATAATTTAAAAATAATAGATCTAGATAATAGTATACATTCTCAGATTTTATTGAATAATAATTTGCCAATGTGTGTTTTGCGTGACTGCTAAAGCATGTGTATGCTACTATGCTTATCAACTAGGGGACCTATGCCCTTAAGTCATTAATGACAGTAATGAGGAGTAATGCCCCACAAAAGGGCACTAATATATAGTACATCGACACGGTTTTGATCCTGGGGCCTCACAGTTACGAGACCATTGATTTGTCACTGAACCATGACTGTACCCAGCGGGGGCTAGGGTAGGGGGCAGTTTCCATAAATAAAAAAAAACACAGAAAATGCAATAATTTTCAATAATTTATTGCATTTTACCCAGGTTCCCAACATAAAAAAATCTTCTGTGTGCCCATGCCTTGAGCCATAATGCATGGCCGTCCAGAGGATTTTGATATGTTGGGGACCGGGGTAAAATGCAATAAATTATTGAAAATTTATTGCATTTTTTTTTTTTTAAATTTATGGAAACTGCCCCCTACCCTAGCCCCCGCTGCGTACAGTCATGGTTCAGTGACAAAACAATGGCCTCGTAACTGTGAGGCCCCAGGATCAAAACCGTGTCGATGTGCTATTATTAGTGCCCTTTTGTGGGGCATTAATCCTCATTACTGTCATTTATGACTTGAGGGCGTAGGTCCCCTCGTTAATAAGCATAATAGCATACACATGCTTTAGCAGTCCCGCAAAACACATATTGGCTAATTATTATTCAATAAAATCTGAGAATGTATACTATTATCTAGATCTATTATTTTTAAATAATTTTTAAAATAATTCCATAAATTGGGGTAAAACTAAAATATTCCACCTTTATGAGCGACAGTGTATATTTCAATTATTATTTGTTAAATGCTATAGCATCATAAGGGTATTTTCAAACAACATCATAGCATTTGTGATACGTAAAAGTGATTAACACTTCGATTGCTTTCTTTGCCTCTCTGCACGGCCGCTTATTGGCCACACGTGTAATTTTGTTCAAAACTATAGGCTTTCGCCCATTTCGGTCTTCGTTAACCCCATGACAATCCTGTTGACATAACATAGCTTAATCTTGCACTGGAAGCACTTTAATAATCTTGATAAGTTTCGTATATCTATCTCTGTGAGCATGAAATAATGTGGCCTAGCACAGCCGGGATAATATTGGAGCGCCTTGAGCACCTTGTGTGGTGGATACGTAAGCTATACAACATCGAATAATATTATTATATATATACCTGTATCATGCAAATGGCGCCAAAATATGAATCACTAATTTGTGAGAAATGGCGCCATACCATATTACATCGGTGTTAATGAAATATCGCAATAAGGTTTTATACAAGTAATAACAGATAACGAGACATTGGGAATGAGGAAGACATTCATGTACTCCACATACGAGCCCTTTCTCTAATTCTTGCGCTCTCTATCTTGCAATATTTTTTTCCTCCCCCTTCAGTTCTTTTGGTTTCTTTCTCATTCTTAACTTTCACTGGATCTCCAAACCCTTCCGTTCTTTTCAATTCGTACTGCAATTAATCAAGCCCTCGCTGTATTATGATATATAGGTCAAAAGTTCCCGATAAATTCAGATAATCACTAGAGAGATTACCTTAAATCGTGGCACATTGCCTCAAGCCCCATGCATAATGTCCCTAGATTTATCACAATAATTATTTATCAATGGTCCCGCTCAGTTACCCAGCTTATGTGCATACATGCCCACTTTTAATCACATATATGGTATTCCTGAGGGCCTAGCTGTTCAGGGTTGCGCAATTGAATCATGGTAACTTCGTTACATAAAGCATAAGGGTAAACATATGAATCATATAGATATCACTGTTGATACTAAAAACAATCTACGAACAGTAAAAATGACAAATATAATTTGTGTATGTCCGAGAAGAAATATTCAATTCACTCATAACAACACCACGTTACATAAAATGATATAATGATGATAAATCTTAAAATAGATAACATAAAATAAAATGTGAAAGTATACCTCATTTGGTGAGGTCATTTTCAAAAATGATAAATATTTTGTGAAAGATTTGTTGGCAGACATATTAGGTGAATTAAAACTTTATTTCGTCCATATTAGTTCAATGTAATGTCATAAAATCAGTTACTCAGGAAACAGGTTTATCATACTTCCGTAAACACGATGAATTAACACAATTCAGTTCAAATATATATTCCATATACAGGTATATTTATTACCTATATCAAACGGATTCAGCCTCTTCCGGTCTTGTAGTATATAGACCTATCTAATCTGAAATAATGATCGTTAACTGTTTATGCTTGATACATCAACAATAATGCCATGTAGAATACACACTAGAGGAAATAGAGAGTACTTAATGATGCATTCTAAAATCTTTGGGCAGTTTTCTAGTAGCTCAAATGACTTATGGCATTAATGGCATTAAACACCCTTTTCTATACCACCTATCGTATCATGATTATGGCATAAATGATAATGACAAATGGATTTCAAATCAAATGAAGCACAACTGAACTATTATGAGAAAGAGGACAAGATAATTCTTCACGTTACTTTGTACTTTTAGAAGAGATATTAAAATTTAAAAAAAGAAGCTTGTTTAGAATTAGTGATAAGACATAGAATTAGGCAATTTGATATACCTAATTATGTCTTCAAATAGACTCTTTTACTTAATATCAAATGTTCTGTGATGTTTAGTTTTTAGGAAATGCTTGACTTTTGATGTTTAAGCTGACGAAAAGGGAATTTGTGCAAGGAAACTTCAAACAATTCCTAATGGAGTAGAGAGTAAAAGTATAAAGAAGCACTTACATCCGAAGTCAGCGTGCTGGCAGATTCCCTCGGCCTCATCTTCACCATTGGGGCAGTCTTGGCTGAAATCACAGAGGAGTTGCGGCCCAAGGCACGGGGAGTCAGGGGAACATTTGAAGCAATCTGTTGGAAAGGGATCAAAACATTATTAAATGCCGCTGCCACTTCAGTCAAATATGTAAGCCCGTTGCCACTTGAACTGAACATTAACGACACATCATTTACAAAGCGCCATATACATGTCGCGAAATGCTCAAGGCGCTGAGTGTGTACGTTTATTTGAAAAATATAAACTATAATTGTATTTTGATAACTTGGATAAAAGGAATGCTAAAACTTTTAAAAAGCCACTCGATTATTTGCTATTAGTTGCTTAATATTTGCTATAACTATTCACTGTTAACATGGTTACCGAACGCAGTAAATAGATAAAATGGAATTACAAAGCTTAGAGCCTAGGTCGTTCACATGTTACTTACAAAGACTAGTTCATTTTTTTTTTTGGTATTAAGAACATTGAAAATAAAACTTTTTTCAATTCGATTCAACTCAACTTTTTTCAATTCAACCTTATTTATATAAAAGTATTAAAGGGATTCGGTATCTTTGTCTCAGATTCTAAACAAAATCCTGGATTTGAACATGGACCTACTACGAGTAGTAGTAGGTCAATGATTTAACTCATGCTGCAATCATAATTATAAACATTTAGGTCAGTCAGGAATCAATTGACTTTTACGAGCCGATCGCCTGTCTGACTGTCAAGATATTTATGACTGAAATTCGAAATTTCAAAAACCGATTTCTCAACGGTTTTCATTAAACTACAGTCTATTGGGGAAATGCGTATGGTAAACCCGGTCACTCAAAGATTTTTACTTTTTGAGGCACTTCATGATTATTTCGAAGCGCAATTTTGTTAAGGCTTAGATTTGTAAAACTGGAAACATTGTTACACAATTCCTTTTATTAAAGAGTTCCTTGATTGAGAGTGTTTGCAATTTTCTCTGAAATACTTCAAATTGGCAAATTCTTTGTTTAATTTCTTACTCTACAATTAAGATGAAAATAACCACATCTATTACATCACGTAAATAATCCATGTGTTGCTAGAAATCGCGCTAAATAAGATACAAAGTCTTTATGCACTTCTATCACGGTTTTGGTGAACAAATTGTGAAATATGACTTTAATGTTTGCGCATCTTAGAAAATAAGACAAGAAACATAGACAAAGGAAACATTGATGAAAACAGTCAATAATTATGTTTTGGAATCTGTATGTAAACCTCGATAGCTGCAATAAATACGTACTGATGAATAACAAGCAGTAACAACGTTTGCCTGAAACTCAACCCTATGTTGTTGTTTTTTGTGATGAGGGAAAAGGTCATTAGACAAGTAGAGGTGGGTGTACGTAGGTCGCGGTATCAGGTTTGATAGAGAGAGAGAGAGAGAAAGAGGGGAAGGGGTGAAGAATCATTTCAAAGGTTTATTTTAACCTAAAACACTTTCCAAAAAAAAAAAAAAAAAAAAACAGCAGCAACAACAACATCATCAACAACAATAAATATATGACCCGAAGTTTCAATCGAATTCCCATGATTTTTTGTAACGTTTTTATTATTCCTCCTTTCACAATTCCTGAACCCTCTAAAGATTTTGTCCACATTTTGTAGACTTTCAATGTGTCATTTTGGCTTGCTGTGCCGATGATTCTGTAATTATAATGATAATAATAATAATAACTTAAGTAAGCAAGGGAAGCTCAATCAGATTTAATGCTGTTCTTACGTAGGGCCTTACCATTATCATTACATCAGTGATTCCTATGTAATCTTTTTACACCTATGTGGGTAGTGGCAAATGCGGATTAATGTATTGTCGAACGACGTAAGTGCCGGGCTGTGATTTGAACCCTCAACCCTTGTATTGAGAGTCAAGTGAATGAACCACTATACCACGACACAACAAGAATTAAGTTTTTGATGACCAATTTAAGTGAATGTTTAACAAGATCTCCTCTCATTACGACATTAAACACTGGCAATGACTCATGAACAAAGGAGAAACGGAAACGTAAAAGACCCAAAATGCAACTAATTTTGTCTATACAGTCAAACCTGCTTTATATAGTGACCACCTGTAAAGAAGGACCACCTGTTTACAAAGACCACAGTTTTATCTTCAATTGAACTGTTTTTTTCACTGAAACATGCTTACAAAGGCCACTTTTTGTCTCCCTTCGGTTGTCTTTATAGACAGGTTTCAATGTATATAAATGTGTTTAAAGAATCACTTACCAGCGTTCGTTCGTTGTCTCGGTCTTGCCCCGGAAATGAGGGCAACCAACCCAATAAGGATCAGGACAGAGACCTGCGATGGCATCGTCATTTTCATCTTCTCCTTTCAACGTCTTTGACTGTAGCTAAAAGAGATAACTGGAAGAATCTTCTCAAAGAGGGATGAAAGCTGAAGTTCTCAAACGAGTCTGACTTTGAGCCTTACGTCGAACACAATGCTAACACAGTCAATGATGAGGGACGAAGAGACTGCCGGTGGTCGGAGCAAACCATATTTTTTATACCAACTTTCTGACGATCTGCGCGCGCATTCTTATTTCAATCTTGATTCGTCCTTAGCCAATCAGAACAGATCAAGGGACCATCCTCTCATTGCAAGGTGCTAATGTTTTCACTTCGCTTTTTGACGTCACACCATTAAGTACCAGCGTGTTTCATTTTATTTATTTATTTTTCATTTTTATGTTATGCTGTGTTGTTGCTCAAATTGGGACACTGCAGAAACAGTTTGATATATTAATCTTATTCATAATTCTGTACTGAAACCAAAATGAATTTCATTTTTGTTTAATAGAACACCTTCAGGGTGCTTATATACACTTCCCTTCATGACGTAATTTGCAGGGCTGTGTTATTTGATCTTAAATGTTGTATTTTTCTTTCTGTATTGAAAAAAAAAGGCTATGAATTCCATTATCTCTCCCCACCATTTACTTGTTACCACGTTTTTTCTCGATATTCTTAGCCATTATCCCCGAACTCGGCTGCCCCCTCCTCTCCTCTCCCTTGGCCCCCTGCCCTTCTTCTTTCTCTCTCTCTCTCTCTCTCTCGTTCATCCCCGCTCTCATCCCTTTCCCTTTTTTCTTTCTGTATCAGCCATTTTTTCTTCTCTCAGTCTTATCCTCTCTTCATCTCTCTTGCTCTCTCTCTCGCTTTCTCTTTTTTCCTCTCTTGTTCATCCCCTCTCTAACTAATTTCTCTCTTTTCTTTTCTTCTCTTTCTCTCTCTATCTCTCTCTCTCTCTCTCTCTCTGTCTCTCTCTGTCTCTCCGGTCGTTTTTCTCCCTGTCTTTCTCTCTCTATCTCTCCCTCTTTTGTTCATTCCCTCTCTTACTAATTTCCTCTATTTTCTCTTCGTCTCTTCCTCCCTCTCATAATCTCTCTCTCCTTCTTTCTCTCTTGTTCTTCCAATCTTTATAACCATCCCCATTTCTCTCTCGGTGCATGTCCTGTTCTTTTTGATAAAACAAGTCATTTTCATGTCAATTCAATTCAATTCATTTCATGTCTCGCTCTGTCTCACTCTCCTTGCACCTCTATCTCACTCTCCTTGCACCTCTGTCTCTCTCTCTCTCTCTCTCTGTCTCTCTCTCTCGCTCTCTCTCTGTCTGTCTCTCTGTCTGTCTCTCTCTGTCTCTCTCTCTCTCTCTCTCCCTGTCTCTCTGTCTCTCTCTCCTTGCACCTCTGTCTCCAATCCTGCACTTTCACATCTTACCTCGTACGAAAGATCCCGGTAAGAATCTCAAGGCTTGACCCTATTGATTGGCTTCCCTTCACCGCAGGCATAACACTCTGAATCCTCAATTACTGATGACATAAATACATGTAATTAATCGTTGTTGGTATAGTTTTGTTTTTTTAAGAAATAATGAATCGTGTGAAGGCCTAAAAGCGTCTAGATTCCAGATTCAAGGTTTATTTCAAAACATTTCTTCGCTGCCAGATAGGTGAGTAGCGAAAGTGTTACAGATGACAAACAAGAATAACGGTATACAAATGTGCAATTAAAATGAATATTTCGTACAGAATCAAGAAATAATATTCAAATATAAATATGAATACAATTTAACATGCGATTGTGTTATAGTTCTGAAGTATTTGATTTAATTCCAGATCTCGTTATAGTTGTGGGGAGTGAGAGTTATAAAGCATGAACATCAATTGATTAGCATGATTAGCGGGGTAAAAAAATTGGAGAATACAAACGAAATTTTCTCCACAGAAAAAAAAAATCTACGATCAAATATTTAGTTGGGACAGAAAAAGCAGAAAAAACGGAATGAATAAAAAAAAAGAGAGACAATGAGTGATGAAAAGAAGAAGACACATAATGGGAAGGGGGTGCGATAAAAAGAAAATGAGAGCTGAATAAATACTGTTTGGTATTTCACGAACATTTAAATTCAAACCTCTTGTTGGATGATATCAATCTTCATTATTGTTTTTAATTTGTATTCAGATTAGCAAGACACTCATTAAATGAAATAACAGAAAAAAAGTAACAGGTTAGGTAGTGCTATGAAAAAAAGGGCGGGGAACATGGCAATCGACTGAGTTAAAATTTGGAACTGATAGCCTTTTTTCTTCTTTCGAGAGACGGAAAGAAGTGTACGTTTTATGATGACGTCTATAAAATATGCACCAAAATCCCAACAGATCGATATAATATTATATAGACGACAATATATAAGGACTCTCTTTCTTCTTGTTTGAGGGGGTTGGGGGACAGGTGCCTAGAAACGTAGTTACGGAGGAGGGAGGCACGGTTCCTTATAACATGTCAAAAATACGGGGATAGACTCAGATAGAAATATTATTAGAAAGAGAAAGAAAAGAAGAGTGAAAAGACATTTTAAAAGAATATGAAAGGTCTCCACCCTCACGCCAATCCAATTGCAGCCAGAAAGTTTGACTGATGCCCCCCCCCCCCCACCAACCATAACAGTGCCCCCCCCCCCCCCTCTCGATAGCTAGACCCACGCTACGCCATTGTCTGTGACAGTCTCCCTGAGAGGAAATTGTCTCAGCCCTGATTAATGAATAACAGTGATGACCGATGAGCAGAGATCAAGCTCTGATGGTGAATACAGATGAATCTATCCCAGCGGTATTCACACTTGGGTGAGAAGGTTGGGTTTGCCTCAGTCACACCAGAAACCGACTCCATAACAAACCGATTACCTGGACATTCGGGGGTAATGCATTAATGGTTCAGTCCGATGTCTGTCTGCTGTCGGGCACCTCGGTGTGCCTGGGCTGTTAATGATAATAATAATAATAATCTGGATTTATATAGCGCTTAATAATGAGAAGGAAGGATAGAGACTGAGAGGAGTGAATTTTATTACTGCGAAGAGAAGAGTGGTGATACGCATACATGCAGTGAGGGAAATGATGAAAGGAATAGAATAAGAAAGAAAACAAGAGAGTGGGAAAGAGAGAGAGAGATAGAGAGAGAGAGAGCTACACATACATGCACACGTATGGGTGAGTGGTAAAGAGAGAGAGAGGGGGAGAGAGAAGGAGAGCGAGAGCAACACACGCACAGATGCACACGAATGGGAGAGTGGGAAAGAGAGTGAGAGAAAGAAATAAAGAAAGAAAGAGAAAGGAAGGGAGAGAGAAAGAAAGAGAGAGAGAGAGAGAGAGAGAGAGGGGGGGGGGGATGAAAGAGTAAAGAGAAAATATAGAACCGAAGACTTTGGCGGGAGGTAGGGACAGATAGGTGGCGAGTCAGGGAGGAAGAAGAGGAAGCAGAGATTGAAAGAAAGAGAAAGAAAAGGAGAAAGAGGGGGAGTTCGATATATAAGTGGCGATTAAACAAATAAAATCTTTGAAGCACCGTGGACCTTTCAGAACACTTTTACTGATCGCATTGTTACTTTCTCTAAATCACACAGTGAATACAATTCTTTTTCTTTCGTCAAGGTTATTCTTTTTGTACGTGCAAACAGAGCGTTGACATAATGTTCGCACTGCGCAGTTCCGTCCCGTCGTGCTCTCTTTCGTGTGACCTCCGTGTTTATCGATTTCACCGTGATACACACATGTACCCACGCACGCCCGCACGCACGAACTACATAAACCCACACACTTTCATTCCACTGCTTCAAATCTATTCGCATCGCTCGTCTGCGGAAGATGTATTTTGCGACACTGCATTTACTACTTCAGAATGACCAGCGAAGAGACCACACGGGTATGTAGAATTCCTTCGAGTCTATTGATACATTATCATCATTATGTTGGCCTATCGATCATTCGTGATAGTTTTTGTTTTGATCTTACATTTGCATTTCTTTCAGTCTTTATATTGATTAGATAATCCCTTTTATTGATCTTGGTGCATGTGAAACCGCTGTGCATGTCTTGTAGAAATTAATGTGTGTCCATGTGACTGATAGTAACTGCTATAGTTTGAAGTGTGAAGTTTTTAAGTTTTATTTATTCCACATTTTAAATAAAAAAACAGTCCATATTCTTTTCTTTTTTATACAGGCGTATAATTATAAGAATAGATTTCACACAAGAAAAAAAAAAAAGAAAAAAAAAGAAGATTTCTCTTGCTAGATTTAAAGCTTATCTGCCATAGTTTACAGGAGGGATTAGAGCGCCCTGCAAGGTCACTGGACAGGTGGTTATCTCATCAACTCAGCTCTCAGTTAACATAAGAAAAAGAGGATCATGGGGGACCAGTGGTCACCGATTAGGCATTGTTTGTTGTAAGAGGGCGCAAGAAGCTACAAGTAGTGCAGTGGGCCTTTAAGGCAACTTTCGATGTGTCGTATTCTAACATCCAATTCAACTGAATTACGTTTGACTATTTAACGATATATTATGCATATACGGTTTCAAAAGAATTGTCTGTTTTCCCTCTATTTCATCCATCGTTTTTTCCACCTGTCTCTTAATCCCTTGATCTCAAGATTTTGCCATAAACCTTTCTTTGGTTTACCCCCCTCCTCATTTTGCCTTTCTTTTGCTCTCTCAATATGCTTACCTATATTCCAAATATCTTTATCGATAATAACTCTTTTTTGATTAAGTTCTTCTCAATTTTACTCTCTTCTGTCCTTTCCTAACCCTAACATTTTCCTCTTCTCCTCTTTTAATTTATATAATTTCTCTAGTCTCCTCTCTCCCTACCTCTCCATGTCAAATTAAATATGTCTGTAATTATTTTTCCTCGTTAAGCATGCACTACTTATTATGGCTGTTCATTTCTGTGTGAAAGACAAAAACCTTCAATAGGCCTATATTCTTTTCACCCCCCCGCCTTTTTTTCCTCGGTAGATAATGCTGCCGTTTTCTCTTCATTTTCTTTATCTTGCTAGATCGAGCTGAGGGAGACAGTAGGAGAATCAGATGGACAAACGAAGGCATCCCCTCTCCCATCGGGACCCTTGCTCTCTAATAACGGTGGACCAGCCGCAGCAGAAAATGGCGGGAACGTGCAGAGGAATGGCGGATATGAAAAGAAACAGACATTTAGCAAGAGGAGAATAAGGGTCTACAAAATCGTCTGTTTAACGCTGGCCATCGTTCTCATCGTGGTACTTGTTATAAGTGTATCACTCACACTAAGAGGTAATGAATAATATGGCCGTATCATTATTGATGTAATGAGGTTTGCAGCCACAATGCCGGGCAAAGAAATTGGAATAGTAATAAAGGTCGCGATTCAGACGAATTGTATTGAAGTGAGGTAATAACAAAATAACTGGAAAAAAGATTGCGCACGGCGGGGAAATAGGCATTATATTGAAAATATATAAAGATGATCATAGGAAGACGATGTTCAATTTTACTTCATATTTTTTCAGAAATATTGATAGTCTATCATTTAATATCAAATGCAGGAATTTGTTTTCTTATCAGAGAGGCTAGATTGCAAACGACACGGAATGATGAACAGTTGATTTAACAATACATTTTAGACATGATTTGTTTTGTAACATTGTTATGATTCAAGGGGAATGAAATATATCCACAGTTAAAAGATTGAAAGGGAGGTAAGAGAAAAGGAATATAAGAGAAGAAAACAGTATATATGCTATAAAACTAAAGAAGCCGAAAACTGAAAAGTATCTGACGAGACTACAAATGACAGAAGGTATATTTCAATAATGATAAATTGATGTTGTTGTTTTTGGAATAGAGTTATGAATGTTGATAGGACTACCAAACGAAGTTCACTAACCTTCAAACAACTCGTTATGGTTTAGAAAGACAAGGAATGGCGTGAGTAATTGAAGTTAGATTCTGTTATCGCTTGAAGTGGATTTAGAAATAATCTAAAGGAAATTAAATACCGATCTAACGAGCAATCGCAGGGAGGACGAAACTCCAAGCACCGAGGACCCGTATCACAAAGCCTCTTTTCAATGACAAACGACAAAAATCAGTGACAAAACTGCTTATAACCAATCGTAAGCAATGATTTCAGTAGCTTATAACAACAACTGTCATTTGTCACTGATGACAAGTTTTGTGAAACGGGCCCTGAAGCACTAACAATGAGGTAATCATATCATCAGCATTCAGGAAGGAATAGGAAAAGAGGAAACGAATATATCTAGATAACATATGAACATCAAAAACAAACATCATGTGCATAGCGTATAGGAGATCTACATACCTGTTTAGGACTGCTTGATAATCATGTTGATTAGCTGTGCATGCTACTGTGAATGAAGGCTATATTATTACGTAATCATGCTTTGATGTAGCTGCAATGTGGGGAGTAGTGACAACTGTATTGAGGCAATAACACGCTTATTCCGACACACTAAAAATTTGATATTATGTTATCAAGGCTTCCTTATACGTAAACTTCGAAGACACATCATGAAATGAAATACTAACCCAATAAACATGGTACATAAACATTAGGTAAATCAGATTAAATAAGTGAAGGCATGGAATTATAATGTTTATGAATTAATGTAAACCTATCATAAACAGGTTATATAATTATTTAAACATATTTGTGGCTTACACCCATAGTGTGATAATCAATTGCAAAATATATACGCAATGTAATGATAATGATAAGAGCAACAACAAAACCAAGAGTAATCAAACAACAACAACAACAATAATAATACAAATAATATAATACTGCTTCTACTACTAATAATAATCACAAATTACAGTACAACATCATAAGATATTATGCGAATATATTTACAATACTTACATTATTAAGGGGTTTCCCGTTTATACATCTTTGACCAAAACATGAACGATTTGATTTGCATATTTTGCGGGTAACATAATATATGTCGAAAATAATATCGCTAGTGATATTCGTTTGTCTCGCAATGTGGTCATTATTGACCACATTGCGAGACAAACGAATATCACTAGCGATATTATTTTCGATACTATATCCGCAATGAGTAATATATTTAGCATTATAATATTCTTAGCATTCTTCATTTTATCATAACAAATTTAAAGTATCTAGTTTTCTTGTCCTATGTAACATAGTGTAATTCGTAATATTTGTATTTCTTAATGATAAAGGCCTTCATCAACACCCTGCTATTTTTTTGTTTAGATTGCTGCCCGAAAAAAAACCAAGTCATTATTCAGTCAGTCATAAAGAATACAAAGTGAATGGAAATGTTTTGAAAAGATAATTAAATACGTTTCCATGAGGACATTTTTATTTAAAGAAACTGTTATCTCTCTAAAAAGGAATTTTGATTTAAAAAAACTGTCATCTCTCTAAAAAGGAATTTTGATTTATAAATTATTAGTACTCTAGAAAAAGTCATATATTTAATTTGATTTCTCTGAAATGCTTTTTGTTAAATATGATCGGACATTTTCATCAATGATTTTTTTCTTCATATTTTTCTGCCCTAGGTTCGCTACATAAAAACGCAGGAGTCCAAACACCCACGGTCGCAACTTTGACTGAACGTAAATATTGTCATCTTTCATTTTCTCTTCACTCCTGGTTACACAGGTCAATCAGTTAATCTCTATAGACGTATCTGCTATAAAACGCATGAACGTAAGGAGTTTGCATGAGTTAGCTTTTTTTCTTAATGTCAGCCGCTATAAGACCGTTAGTATACGGTGGTATTCTTGATTTCTTCTTTTGAATCATGACATCAAAACCGTTTCGATATCTTTCCTTAGTAGGCCAGTCTAAACATTTAAGGAAATCACACATGAACCTCCTAATCAATCATGATCAAGTACACATCGACTGATATATGAACAGCTAATAATGTGTTCAGATGGAGTACGACGGCATTGACGCAGTTTCTCTCTTTTCAACTGAATATCAGTGAATATGTTGCATAATCTGGTTGTTTTCCTATTACTATGTCCCTTTTGCAGGCCAAACAAATTAAAAGGTTAAAATCCAACGGCATTTGAAAGATAATACTAATATGATTCAATTTAGAACTTCCCTCAAAACGAAAGAGCTTGAAAATCTCTTTAAGGGAAAAAATAACGACTATTAGTTGTCGAATCGACTTAAGAGCTATAGACATGGGTGTCGATCCGTAACTGATACATATTCATCAGGGGGGGGGGGGGGGAGGGTGATCTATTCATTCATCCCCCCTGATGAATAGGTATTACGTAAGGATCGACACCCATGGCTATAGAGCCAATAAGTAATATTTTGATTTTCAGACCATTGTACCGAATTGTAGTACGTTTCATGCTGCGCAAAGATTCAAACAGTTTAATTTTGGCCATTACAAGAAGTGGGATATTAATGTAGACAAATGCTCATGTACCCTATTCTGCTCATTTTATGGATGTTATTACCAAAGAAGAAAAAAAGCCAGTCAGTCAGTCAATATTGTCTGACAGTGAAGTCTTGCAAGTATACGGGTTTCCTTGCATAATTTGAATATTAGGACACTGCTAACGTTTAAATGTCACAGATACATGTATGACATACATGACATATTCATAATTCCTGCAAAGTTCGACATAATTTGATGTTGGCTGCAAAAGGGACATAGTATCCTTAAGGTTCCGTTAGTTTCAGAAGTTTTTCGCTCACCTGAATGATTTTTGTAAACAAAAGTCAGGGTTTCTGAATAAACACAGAGTTGATATGATTAGCAATGTGATTTTTTCGATTGTGATTTACCCAATGGTTGTTCAGAGTGAATATGTGATTTGTTGAATTACACGTCTTTCTCTTTCCACATCATTCTTTAACCTTTCGCTTCGAATTAGACCTCTCCTCAAATAAGATCCTACATTCTTCGTTCTGACAGGGGCTTTTTTCACGCCCGATAATGTCATTTATTTGAAATAATTACCAAATATCCATTTAACACACGAGCTATTTCCTTTACAAATTGGCCATAATTGCCTGGTTTACCCTCAATTTAACTTTTATTTGTTTTCCATTTAAGTTTGGAAAGCATCTCATTAATGTGGCCATGTTTTGTGTTTCATGACATCTCCTCTATCATATAGAAACCTGAGAGTTACTAAATTACAGTTAAATGCAATTCAATTATCTTTTGGCTCCGCTCGTCCTCCACCTGTCTTCTTATGTTTAACAACATTTTTATCTGGAATTATCTCAGTTTAACTAATATTTGATATGCTTCTTGTACTTTTCTTTCTGAATGCACACATCATTTCAATTATCACACAACCTTGGTTTTTGTCTATTGGTATCTTCTTTGATAATATTTGAGAGAACACTCAATGAGATCACCTGACGGTTTTATTTCTCCGATTGGTTGATCTTTAAGATAACAAAACTGCCCCCACTTTAAAATTGAATCCTTTTAGCATCATAATGGGTAGGCATCACATTTAGACCACACGGCATCTTTATTTTGTCCATTCCTTTTAGTAAAGCGCATAATTGGGAAACAGTTTTCTAATTAGACCCGAATAATACTCCGCAAACAAAGGAAAGGTTTTGAATAATCACATATGCCTCAAGGAGGATCATTCTAATTTACTTAGTAGGTTTGAATGTAATCCCTTAATGTCACCATGGGGAACATTACCTAATGAGTATTCCCAAATCACATAAAGAAGTCGTATATTCGCAAGGATGATTGGCTTTTACCAGATCAATCCCCCTGAGTCCAATCAAACACTTATACAGAAGAATCTTTATAAAGGCGAAGAGTAAAAGTCATCGTCAAATAAGCAGTAATTGGTTATTTCAGCGCCCATTACAGGCCTGCTAACGTTGTTTGAAGTGGAAGCCAAACAATTGTAAAAACATCTCTTCGCAAAGCGTGTTATGTTCTGACGATAGTTATACGCTTCACTGGGGAGATCAGCCACATTATTGTCCCCTTTTTCTCATGTAATCTGACAGTTTCGACCGACTGCAGATGACATGTTGTTTGATTAAGTATGAAAGAGATTCACGTGAGTTAATCCTATCCGAGGCTGCGGTGGATACATAATTGTCACCCAAGACATTATCCTACTGAATGTGTTCGTAACAAGGTCAAACTTGTCAATGTAGGCGAGAGAAGATGTATGCAGTATTGACAGATACAGGCAGAACAGGGGTGTACCGTCGGTTCACTCAGTGAGGGGGCTGAAATCATGGGGAAGGTGGGGGGGGGGGGGGGGGGGGGGGGGGGGGGAGGTGCACAGGTTTTGTAGAAATATGAAACGCAAACTAACAAGGCCACTATTAACAGCAGGGATTTGAATCATTGGAAGGGGGGAGTTCTATCATGTGTTGGTTCACTTCGCTTCCCCTTGTCTTTGCATTTTGTGTACCGTTTTTTCTCCCCTCCTTTATTTTGCTGAACGATAGGGGGGCACGTCCCCATCTTCCCTCGTATATACGCCATCGACCCTGAAGAGAGTGGGTTTCTAGAATAATGATTGAATGAAAGGAGATCACAGATATTTCTTCTAGATGTATTCATACTTAGGATATAAAAAGGTGATTATTTCCTTTTACCCTCGACATGCATTGAAGCATTTTATGATCTTTGGAATGCACGGTTATGTTTTTAAAGAATTCAAATAGAAACCTCATAACGACAATCTTATCACAGAATTAGAGACAACTCTCAAGCTATTGGCATCAATTCAAAATGTATTCCAGTCTCCATTTCAAATTCCGCTCACTGCTTTCGAGACTTCATTTCGATTGTGTTATTACTTATGTTGATATGGTGTTTGCGTCAGTACTAATCGGAGCAATGATTTCACTGCTTAAAGATAAACTCCAGTACTGGTAAAAAAAAAAGAAATTAATTCTCACAGAATCAAACGAAACTTACAATGAATGTTCAAGATTACAAATAAATGACATGTGCCAAACAATTTTGGAAGAAAATGTATACTGGCTAATTAATGAGCATAGAAAGACAAGGAAACTAGAAATGCAATCGTGTCACAACGATGTGCGTGCAATGACGCCGTGTTTCTCGTGTCGAACGAAAGAGCTTCTCTCGGACTATCCAGAGCAATTTGTACGAAGTCTTTAGCTTCTGTAATATTGGAGACAGGTAGGGCGAAAGAAAGGCCTCAATAGTGACCTTGATGGGATGGTAGTGACTATGCCTACGATGTTTGAAAGAAATTGGGATAGGGGAAAGAACTTAGAAAGGGCTCGCAAGCACTGCGTGCAAAAACAAATGGGATTAGTTGCATGTTCGTCATTGCAATCAAGATCGTTCTAGGGGTCAAAAGCGTGAACCCGATTTGCCCCATAGACAATGCGTGTAATGCATGGGCGGAAAACGTACAGGATCTGTATTATGACCGGAGTTAAATTGTTTTTTTCTCTCTCTCTTTATGTCTCTTTATGGGCCGTATATGGTATCATTGGAAAGAGAATTTCAGGGTTGTTATTGTAAACTACTCTCTTTTTTTCTATGATAATCCTATCGAAACATGTGATGTAAAATAGATTTAAAGGACAAAATGGCGTCTTAAATGGCCCCCTTGACTAATTCCAAAAATCCGGCCACGAGGTGCCCTGCGTATTGCATCTCGGAATGTCAGTGCAAATTTTCAAGGAAAAAAAACGATGTTTAGGGGGCGAAAAGTAGTCTGAAAAAATGACGTCATGGCCGATAAGTGTTATAATCGGGCGGAATTCGTATAGTGACCCTTGTTCAAATGCGATTTACTCACGATTTTCTGTGTAAACATATACCATACTTGGTATCATTCGAAAGGGCACTTCATTGCGGTCAGTTTGACACCATTGTCATCTGCACGCAATGTACTGCACGCATTAAAGGCGCTATTACGTAATGCATAGCAAATTCATCATTTTTAGCGATAACTTTGCGCTGACGTTATTAAAATGTACCAAATTTGGCAGACAGTTGTCACGTTCATGGAAACATGTGTCTGCCAAGTTTCAACGACGTAGGTATAAAGATCGCCATTTTAGAGCAAGTTGAAGTTATTTCGGAATTTTCTTGAAAATGGCGAATTTGGAGGGCAATTTTCGCAAATTTGGTCAGTGATAGGGTATATAATTTTGTATATGGCTGGAAAGGGCATATCCTCAAGTATCTAAATCCAAAAAAGGGTACGGGTCTGCCAAGCCATAATGGAGATACGGCCACTGAGAGAAAGCCAATTTCCAGAACTTTAGAGGGCGCTATTTATGTTTTGCAAAGCCATTGGAGCGTGAAATTGGGCATGGCTATCAGCAATTATGAGACAAACATACTGTGAGATTTTAATACAAAACGGACATTATATGAGAAAGTTATGGCAGTTTTAGATTATTTAGGGGTACATTTCTCAAGAATTTTAAAGATTTTTGACGGAGTCGGTTTCAGATTTGAATTTTGAGTACGAAGATGGCATTTTGAAGGTCAGGTTACCCGTCGCAGATGAAAGAACACCTCTTAGACTATCTAGAGGAATTTGTTAGAAGTTTGTAGGATCTAGGATAGTGGAGATAGGAAGGAAGATAAAAAGGCCTTAAAATGGACCAGAAACGGACAAAATGGCGCATGGACGGTCATGCATGACTGATTTCGAAAATCGAAAAAGTAGGTGACCTTGATGAGATGCTAGAGATGATGCCTACGAAATTTGAAAGGAAATGGATATGATGAAGGCACCTAACTAGGAATAACAAGCACTATGTACAAAACGAATGTGATTCCGGACGATAAGGATAAGGAGGATAAGTATATTAATGGGGCAGAATGTGAACGAAAACAAGGCAATGACGAAGGTCGTCATTGCAACTAAGGTAGTACCATCCCCGACACCATGTGTGTTGTCCCACATATAGCTTTCTATGTGAGTGTTTGTTACTTTACCAAGACTCGGTCAAATTTATTATGATTTTGATGACTCCAGAACCTTGCAGTGCGCACCAATACTTACATGCTCCATGATCAACTGTTTCTGATCTTTTCACACCTTTTCTTTCACAATGCAATCGCATTACCAGTACTAAAGTTTATCTTTAATTATCGCTCAATTTTGTGTCGTGATTTTACTCTCTTATCTCTTGCGTCGAAGACCACTGAAGTGGCTGGCGCATTCATACGTCAGCAAATAACGCCGCGTGTGCAACGAGTACAACCGGCAATTTAAAGGGGGCGTGGATAGCAAATCGCATTTACATCATATTAGTTTTCAAGGAGATATGTTTACGTTTATATAAACCTTGGGAACTACAATTAATACCTAATTTAAAAGGTCACCATGGTTACCTTGTTGATTGAATACAAATAACTGATAGGTTTTCACTCAGAATGTCAAAATAATCATTTGGAGCAGTTTGCTCTGTCAAACAAATATTTAGCTGCATTCGGCCTGATGTCACGGTATGACTTAGTAATTGATAAAAATGAATAGAATAATCACTTAATTGCACTTAATGATGACAGGGTCACATATTGATAGCCATGTCGACAGTGTTTAAATCCTTTTCACCTTTCCAGTCAATTATCATGATTTATGTCAGCAAGATAAGAGACAGACGAAGAAGGAAAAAAATAGGGAAAATAAAGCAAAGGAAGAAAAAGAAGGCGAGAAGTCGAGACAAGCAGAGGATATAAATTAAAGGTAGAGCGAAGGAGAGAAGGGGAGATTAAAAGCAGGAGAGAGAGGGGGAAATGAGACAGAGAGACGGGGAGAGAAAGAGAAAAAGAAAGACAGACATATACAGACAGAATTATAAGAATTGAAGACAGTGGACTCATATAGAAAGAGAACGATGAAGACATTGGCGGTATTAGATACTGAGAGAGATAGACAGAAATATATACAAATTATTCTTATTTTTTGCAACAAAAAAGTTAGATTTTAAATAAATATTAAAAACACATAGCGATACACAACAATCAGATAATGATAGATATAGTTTACACAATAAACAAAGTGAGTGGTGCATAAATAAATGAATACAGATAACTATGTTGCGGCTACAATCACATTATTTCACAGTATCAAATAAATGATAGAGCTAGATTTTAACGTATGTGTCCAATATTGCACAAAACATCAAAACTAGGTAAGGTAGATATTACTGATAGCAAATGATGATGTACTTATAATTTAAGGAGAAATAACAATACATCAAAGATTTGAAAAACACGAGTCAGAAACATTTCCTAGAAACAGTTAATACTAAAGGTACAGAGTAAGAAACATGAAAGAAAATCCATTCCTGAATATATTCGCATGCACTGTGCATGTAATTTCAATTTTGAATAAATAGTGAATAGTCGTAAATGTAATGTATGGGTATACCTCAACACAGCGACCAGGAAATACATAATAACATGACTTAGATAATGCTGGGTGACGATGGCCTCTTCTTTAATGCAGTGGAGAGTGGAGTCAGCCTCGACTATCAGTCTCTCCCTTTATGTTTCCTCGATTTAACCTTTCTATAACCAAACAGAAAATAATTTTCCGGGGAACTGGGTTAGAATTTTTCTCCTTTCCGGGATAGTAACATCTTTTGTTTCACTTCACTGTTGAGTTTAAGCGTCATATGTCATGTATTTTGCCATGTATTCTAATATAATTCAAAGTATTTGAGTTAAAATTACATAATCAAAAGAGGACCTGGTAGTTATGATTTGACTTGAAATACTTTGATACCTAAGTTGTTTTATCTCACCATCTTAGTGACGTGATAGGATAAAGGTCGATTAGTTTTGCAGTTGTGTCTTTGAAAACTTTTTTTCTCTCTCTCTCTCTCTCTCTCTCTCTTTCTCTCTCTTTCTCCTTCTTTTAACCTACATTTTCGTATAATAAAAAAAACACATAATGCTCATGAAAATAAAACTTCGTCAAAATCAAATTCAAGAAGAACAAATATCTAAGTGTAGATTAGCCCTTTAGCAAGCATTAGATTCACGAAGGGGGCTCTTTAGTGAAGAAAATTCAAATAGAAAAGAAGAGAGTGGGACGCAGCGTGATTATCTTTAAACTGCCACGTTGGGGAATTACACAATTAAAAACAAGATGTATTATATTCCATTTAAATACAGAAAGCAGACCGTACTCCACCAGTAGGCCAACTTACCAAACAGTACCTGCTTTCATACTCAATATAGGTAAGACGTGTCAGCAATGATTGATAACCTAACACTTTTAAACAGGGATTACCTTTTAAAGTCTTCCTCTGCAATATTTACATAATTTGAGTTGTTCGTGTTAAACTGCCGTAAAACAATGCAAACAAAATCATGGTATTTTGTTTTGCAGATTATCTTAGGGTATGTAAGTGGATAATCAATCATTTTCATGCTCAAGGTTGTGATTAATCATTAAAACAATATTTCAGTTTTCTAATGATCTATCATGCAATCCCGTTATTTTCATTAAGTACCCTCTCATTAAACAGTGTTTCAATATGATCAATAATTTCAAACAAGACATTATGAAACGACTAAGTTTATGAATATAATCAGGAGATAAGATAGACAGAAGCTTAGGTGGACCGAGGCAATTGTACAACTATTACAGTTCTTTCACTCATCTCACCTCGTTGTATGGCTCAGGATAGAACACCCTGGAGAAGCATCATCAACAGGGTCATAAAGGGTCAGCCTCGACTCTTATAGGACCACGACGACAATGTTTAAGAGCCCGATGTGTCATGTACTTCATGTCCCCCTCCTTTCCACTTGTTCTCTCTCAGTATTTTCTATCCTTGTTGAAATTTGATGATATTGTACTTTGTTAAAGGGATAGTTGAGTTCTATTTTCAGACCGCAAATTCCTTCAAAGTGCATGGTTATTGCTCTTATTCTTATCGATGACATTTCTAGTGCCCTTTTAAAACCTAAAATTGCCATGAAGGTAATTTTAGACCCCAACATGTATGAAATTTATCCGATACGATCATACCAATTCAGCTCCACTTTTAAAAAAGCGCCCTCTGCAACAGAACCCTACTATCCCTTTAATAATAATTTGTTATTCGTCTTATTTTCTCCTTTCTTGTTTGTATAGATAATATAACCGTCTCTCTATCGCTCACATTTCCATCATCGAGTTACAAAGACGCCTATTCAGATCCTAACTCACCGGAATACCAAGAGATAGAGTCAAACTTTACTAGAAATGTAAGTACACTATATGATATCCGCTGATTTGCATAGAATTCAGCAAGTGTGACCCATGCCTCTTTTAACAGAGCAAGGTATGATAAGTTGGATACATTGTAAACGACAATGGGCCATAATAATAGCTAATAGATAAATCAGGATGGATATCACCGATTTGTCACACTTTAGAAAAAAAAAGTTAACCATTTCCTATGCTTACTAAACAATTTCTTTCCAGTCCACAAGGCCAGATAGGCTATATGAAAAAAAATATTACTTGTAATAATTCGGAATGTAACTGTAGTTCCAAATTTCATGCAGTTCCCAAGCAAAAGTCTCCAAAACACTTTTACGAGGATAAATCTAGAATATTTCATGTAGGATTTACATTTATAAATTGGTTACCGCTTAAGCCCTTCTTTGTTGGTCGATTAAATTGGCACTCCTTATAAAGAAGAAAAAGAATAGACTGTCGTAAGGTGCATTTACATTTTCTTCTAAAGAGGAACTTGTAAATAGGTTAAGGTTTGAATGCCACTTGAGGTAGTGTGTTTGATTAAATTCACTCAATTTACACTTTAATGCAGATAGATGGCGTTTTTCAAAGTGGCGAATTTTCATCTGTATATGACAGGGTAACAGTGGACGGAGTCAGGTGAGTAGACGTAGGTTTCGTGCATAACATGTCATTTTCCAAAAAGCCTTTTGTTCTCCCCCGAGGGTTCATTTATCCGAATTTTCGTATTTCTAAAAACGAAATAGGATTCGTCATTCGAAATGATTGTTATTCCAATACTGAAAGTATAAAAGGATTTCTAGGAAATTCCAACGTTCAAAATAATAAATACTTTATCTTGTTTAGGATTACAAATATTCATATAAACGAACCATCACAGAGTAGAAGTGCCCCCGATTTGATAAACGAGTATTATGGTATAAACCTGAATAACGATTTCAATATTATGGTGATCTTTATTAATAAGAGTCTGAAATTATTTTCGGAACAACCATCTTTGATAGGAATATTTCGCATGGTTCAGCAATGATAATTCGAATTCCTGAGATCTAACTAGGAAAACGTATACACAATGGCCCGAATTCACAAAGCAAGGTTTGAGCTCAAACCTCCTTTTGTTTCGCCAAACCTCCTTTTGTTCTTTACAAACCAGGTTTGTAAAAAACGCGTAAAACGCGTCATATGACGTACGAAAACCAAGGTCTGTCGACAAACCTCTTTTGTGAATTCGGGCCTCTGTGTTTGTTATGTGCGATTGTAAATATAATACAACATATTTTCAATACATATATAAATATATTTCAAACATGTATATCAAAAGTTATGTATCATAAATGTAATGACAATTGTAAATGATATATTATGAATTATGAATCATTAAAATCTTTATACAATCTTATTCATGAAGGTGGTATTCATGTAATGATTAGAATATATTGCTCACGCCTACATCCGTCGTTGAATTCTTACATTTTTATTTGAAACATGTTGACATTATACTGCAGATCAGGTAGCATTATCATTGATATTACAATCCGTCTCAATGGTATACCAACCCAACTCCATGGCGACCTGGCATCAGTTGATATTACTGAGATGGAAATGTTTCTTGGGAAGAGGGTGCAGGCCAATTTAGAAGATGGTTACCCGACTGATGATATATTACTTTTCAAATTGAATGGAGGTGAGTGGACAAAACCTGTTAAAAACAGTGATTCAGTATAATATAATAGATAACATAGTAGAGGTGTTGTGGTCGAGTGGATGCGTCGCCGGACTGTCGATCACAAGGTCCGCGGTTCGACTCCCGCCGCGGCACTTATGTCCTTTGGCAAGACATTGATCTACATTTGCCACACTCCAACCAGGTGAAGTAAATGGACACCTGGTAGAAATTCCTTGAAACGCAGCGCGCGTAACAGCTGCACTGCTATTAAAAGCCAAGGTAATTATGCTGCATTATTGTGTTAGGAGCTATATAAGCAAATATAATTATTACAATATAATTGTTAGGAGCGTTAAAAAACATAGCGCTTACAAATACAAATAGGCCTATATGAAAAGAGGACCAAAATTGAAGGTCTCACAGAAAGTAGATCACATAGCTAGATCACATAGATCACTGGAGAAAAGGCAAGTTTGGAGGGACCTTATGAAGGTCACAAGACATGTAATTTCCCGAATATGGAAAGGGGATGTTTTCCAAGTCTTTGATGCGGCTACTGCAAAACGTTTTTTCAGCTGCTGAGAGTCTAGTTTTGGGAATGATTAGTTTATAGGTGTCGGTTGCTGAACGAAGTTTACGAGATGGTGTATATATTTGGAGGGCGTCATTAATATATTCAGGTGCCAAATGATTGGGTATTTTGAAAGCATACGAACAGATCTACTTTGAACAGAACACGTTGTTGTAGAGGTACCCATTATTATAGTTCTTTAGGTAAGGCAGAAGTACGAGTTCTAGACCCAGTAAAGTAAATAATTGTAGTAGTAATATTTTATAATTTTGTAATTTTTAACATACTCCTCATTTCCTTGTACTTGAAGTTTTCAATATTTTCATTTGGAATAATTTCCGCAATGTGGCTTTTAGCCGCGCCGGATGTATCTTACAATATTTGTCGATATTATGATTTATATTTGCATGTTGATTTAATAAACCTTTATATTGAATTGCTTGAATAAAATTTCACAAATGTTACTAAATGCTCGAAAATTTCAGGGGCACTTGTATACAATAGATCTCAAATTCACAACGGACAAGTGACTACTATTTTATTTCTTTTAGGATAAGGAATCAAATGTAGTTATAAACAATTGTTTTTGTTTATCATTGCAGCTAAAGTCAGCTCTCCATCTCTTTCAACAATAGCACAAGGTGGGTAATGTATATCACCATGCATTTACATTTGTATTCCCTCCTCAGCGATCAAACAATAATCACAGTGTGATAGGACCTATACAAATAGGTAATACAAATATTGACCTTGAAATGTATTTTAAAAATTAACATTACAAACAGATTAAGATTTTCATTGATTTTGCTTACACGTGAATTTGAAATGGACAGGGAATTATCTCAAAGCGAAATGAACTGTGTAGGGAAAATAATCAACACAATACGTACCTCATTGTTGTACTTACCAAAAACAACTTTAAGATGTCAATTTCACTGTGCATTTTTTAAAACAATTATAAGTCTTTCTTACATTAAACAAGCTATTAGGCTTTTGACCTGATATTATTGGCCAAGCTGCTCGTAGAAAATGCACTTGGGGCGGGTAAGTATGAACAGACAAAAATATATCGATTTCTTATTTTCTTTGCTTATTTAGAGATCACCATTCCTATAGTACACAATACTAGATGTTTCCAATGCTCCTCAAGCCGGGACTGTGTACCCCTGTCATGGGTGTGTGACGGCCATGCGGACTGCGATGAAGGCGAAGATGAGATGAACTGCCGTAAGTATCCTTACCACTGTAGTCGGATAGGCGTATTATAAGTATAAGGAGAATATATGGAAACAGAAGGAGAGGGAAAGACAGAGAGAAATGTGATATATTGAGATATATAGAGAGAGAGAGAGCAGAAAAGGGGAAAGAGAGAGTGAGAGGAAGATACAGACAGATAGAGAGACGGGGAGCGTCGCAGATGGGGAGTGGGGGGGGGGGGGTAAGGTCGAGGGGAGTTAGCATGTAGTCCTTCGTATTATTATTTTTCTCGCATATACCTAATTGTCAGAATCCTTAAGCTCTTTGAGCTCACTTTTTCACCAGGCACACCGCCAAAACGACTCCAAACTGACTCTAGACAAACCGATTGGGAGGTAGTGTGGTGGTTTTTGTTGTTTTTCGTTCTGGTATCTTTTAAGTCGAATCAGAGTTGGAAGAACCAAATCGGCATTCAATTCATGAAGACACTTAACTTCGCCTGGCTGGCAGAAGGGCGTCAGCTCGAATTTCAGGTCACTAATGAAACTTTAAGAAGAAGGGCGTTAGCACTAAATCGCCTCAAACTTTTATAAAACTGACTTATTTCCGAGAAAAAATTGTGGCCGTGTTTTACTACAACATTTCTATTAGTCTTTTATGTTTTAAACCAATTTTTGGGACGGAAAGCAGTTTAAATATAAAACAAATCTTTAAATGCGAATAATTCGAAAAGTAGTTTTCGAGCCGCTCGCACGATAACGCCCTTCTGCCACCCGGCCGGAGTCTAGGCCTATTGACTTTATAAGAATCGACTACATGTCCACTCGACTCGATTCTGATCGTTATCCCTGCTGACTCGACTAGACTCGGGATTCTACCCGATATTAACTCGGCTTGAGTCGGAACTCTACCCGCTATTGCCTCGCTTCAGTCGGGACCCGACCCGATATGAACTCGGCTCGACTCCGGAATCCACTCGCTATTGACTTGGCTCGACTCGGGACTCTACCCTATTGACTCGGCTCGATTTGGGACTCTACACTGTAAAAAAGAATTTGTTCATTGGTAATTTTTACTCTTTTTTTCCATGTAGAATTTACTTGAAAACATTAGTTTTGCCACTTACGCACTAAATTTAAGTCTTGCTAACTCAAACTTTCAATTCAGTAGAACATACGTAGAATATTTAAGTAAAATCAAATACATAAGAACTTTAAGTAATTTCAGCTTGTATTAATTTAGTAATTTTAACTCAAAATCAGAAATTATACGTATTACTCAAACAATTTATGTTGATTATTCTTATCTTTTTAAAGTAAGGACCGATGCAGTGCGTAATAGAAATATTTACATAATTTATGAATATTCATTAAGACCAAATTAAACTCTTTTTTAAATAAAACAATTCTTTTTTGTAGTTGAATGAAAATTTAAGGACTTTAAAACATTTACTAATTCATTTAACATGGCTAAGCAAAGACAAGACAATTTTTAATTGTTACCCAGTTTAAAACAAATCAAAACTTGATATTTCAGGAAATTGTCAACCAATCTTCCTTTTAAGATGCTACGATCAAGTATATATAAAATTTGGAGCCTTTCAATATGTGTCGAATTGAAGCGTAATAGTTTGTGATGGTGGTAGATATATATATACGGTTAAATCTTAAATAGACGTAGTGAATGATTAGTGGATGTTACTTGTTAGATTAGATGGGTACCAAATCGTGCAATATGTAATCCTATCATAGCTTTTTTTTAATTATCTAAAATGATTACAATACTTAAATTATTTACGTTAATGTAACTCGATTTAACTGAGTAAAAATTTATTCAGCAAAATAAGTAAATTCTACTTAAGATGCCGTAGGTAATATTTACTTAATAAAAATAAGGCAATTCTTTTCCTCAATTTTATTGAGTTATTTCGACAATTATTTTTTTACAGTGTACCCTCTATTGACTCGGCTTAAGTCGGGACTCTACCCTTTATTGATTCGGATCGATTTGGGACTCTACTCTTTATCGACTCGGCTTGAGTCGGAACTCTCCCCGATATTGACTCAGCTCGATTCGAGACTCTATCTCATGTTGACTCGACCACTCAATCTCTGCTGACTCGACTCGGGACAGTATATCAAGCTAACTCGGCTCGGCTTTTGTCATCTCAAAGGGCCTTAAAATGACTTATGTTTTCCGTATTCTACTAATTCAGTAAATATCTAAGATCACGTTTAACAAATAAAACTTAGTCATCAGACTAACTTCATTTGTTGAATCTGATTTTGAACAAAAGCCTATTAGAGCAGCGTTGTATTTAAAGTATACCAGACTAAAGGCCAACGAGTCTACTTGTTTCGAATCAACTCCCGGACTCGGGCGAATGGACTTCTTCCAACACTCTTCCACACTATAACATTCTATTATTGACTTTCCTTTCTAGCCTGTGATGAAGGCTTCCTATGTGGCAGTGGACTATGTGTGGATCCGAGTTATCGGTGTGACGGGTCGCCCGACTGTGATGAAGGGGAGGATGAACTGAATTGTAAGTCATCGAATTTAGAATCAAACGTGACTTTTATTCATTGAGAAATACTTCCATATTGATAAAGTTTATGCATTATGTTTCATCAGTCGAATTATAAAAAATATGCTTACCATTCGATGATGAAAACTGAGCGAAGAAAAACGTGAACACGTTTCAAGGTCTGATCGAGACAAAAGTAAATGCACTTTTTAATATTAATAATCCGCACAGTAGTACAAAAATCAACATACTAATATAACAGGAAAATTATCATAAACAGTGGTAACAACAATATTTTGGGCATTTCAAATCTGGATACGTAGCTCTTAATAATTATTACTAATCCCCGCTATTCTATTTTTCCACTTACAGGCACATGTAACAAGGTCACCGAATACCAATGTCCATTCACCAATTCTTGTATTCCCAAGACCGCCCTCTGCGACTTCACTCCAGATTGCCTTCATCATGAAGACGAATCAGAAGATGTCTGCCATTTCGAATCGTTTGCTGGTATTTAGCTTTAGCTCGTCAAGCCCCTGACTCTAATATTTTTTAAAACTAATTATTAATGAATTAAAGCGAAGCACATGTAGCCCCCCTCAACAAAACAAAGGTATCTTTTTCTACAACCGCACCTGCTTCTATTGCTACGACTACTTTCTATAAATAAATTTGCGTTCCATTATACTTCTAATACCATTTTGTTTTTTGTAAAGGGGCTAAACCAAATGCACGTTCTCCTTGAATTGATGTCCCTTGACACTTGAATAGTTAAAGGCATTGACATACACTTATTTACCTCTTTAGTGTAAACTCAAGCCTTCACATATTCCCCGTGATTTTCGATATTTCTGCAATCAATCAAGCAGAGTTAATCATTCACGGTTCGGACTCGTAGAATGAATTAAGAAATAAAAAAACGAAAACTGTCTGTAAGCAAAATTGTAATACACGTATTACCGATTTTAATACTTAACCTTTCTTATCATCACAGAAAATGTGAATCTCACAATCGGCAACTCCCGCGTCATCAGTCTCCCTATTCCTCTACAAAAGACTGGATTCCTAGGCCCTGGCTCCTTTGGTCTTTGGTTCTTCAGCTCCCCGGAAGTTCCAAACGAATTCCTCATCAACGTGACGGTCAGAATCACTGGAAGCGGCGCGTCGTTCCTCAAATTCGGGCGAGGACTGAACGCAACGCGGGCTCCTCTGGCGGCTTTTACCGAGGCCCACGCCGTGAGCCCGGGTGATTTGAATCCATTTTACGCGAGAAACGACAATGTATGGGTTGTACTATACCAGAGCGACTATGACATCGTAGAGGGCGCCTTCAGTGTCACAGCGGTTCCTTCAACGGGTATGCTACTTTAATATATCAATCAGTTACTTAAGTAACTATTTCCCCTCCTGTCCTCCCATTCATCTCTCTCCCTCCCTCCTTCTCTCTCTCTCTCTCTCTCTCTCTCTCTTTGTCTACCTCTACTGTCACTTGTGCCTTTTAATACCGTTGTACCATTTCTCTCTCAAATCTCATTTGAAACGTTCCAAAAAATGATGTTATATACTCAGGCGTCATAGGTGTACACATTACAGATACCCATGTCTCAAAGTAACGAGCCTAATGATGACTACTGGAATCGGTTTGCTAGAGAGTGTCGGTATGGGTTTCGTGAGTGATTCTTTCGCATCGCTCTTTGCTTCTCAGTTATCTGAACTTTGTAAAAAAGAAACATTAATTTACAATTTGCAAAGGTAACAAAGGCAAAAGGTAGACCTACAAAAGCAACTTACGAAGGGTACGATCCAAATATGCATGTCAACATATATTTACTCTGGGATCAGCACAGAACAGAAAGAGATGCAACTTTTCACTGAGGGGATTGATCTAGCGGTTAAACCCTCGTTGAAATATTCCACGTTAGCATTATATTATCACTCTACGGTGCAAATTCAACTACATTTTCCCTTGTTTTCTTTTTAGGCATATCTGGCCTAGGCTTTTAGATATGATTTACGCCATCTTCCTTAAATTGAATATGTTAATATGCTCTTAAAATTGCTTATTTCATTATATATGCACTATTTCATGTTTTGGTATTTTGTTGATAAGAAAAAAAAGTGGAAGAATATCAAATGTTACTTTGAATTGAAATGCACAATGTTAACCGGCTTACTACAAGTCATCTCGTCATCGCGTCATCGAGTCCGGTCGGGTGGTCTCGTTACACGGCCTTTCGTGAATCGAAGTCTTCAGGTCACGCGATCTTTCCTTGATTTGCCAAATGATTTCACAAAGTGTCGGGTAAATTGGACCAGACCATTTGTTGATGACGGGTATTTATTTCACATACATTACCCCCGAAATGTCATGAACAACTGGGCATATTTTCACAAAAGGTCGGGTAACGCGTCTAGCCGACCCGACGCGATGATCCGATGATTCGCAGTAAGCCGTATGAACCATATTTATGTTTTCCAATCTCATTTATTCAGATTGTATAGATGGAGAAGTGGCTTGTCAGTTCTCACCGGAGTGCATCCCTCCTGGCGGCCGTTGCGATGGCAACGAGGATTGTTCTTTCACCGGTGAGGATGAGACTCTCTGTCTCTTACCACTCAACCCTGATGAGATGAATAACCATTCAGACTATTCTAGCAGCTCTAATTCGTTTAGCTCATCAGCATATTTTGGAAATTAACAGAACAAAACTAATTAATAATAATAATATTCCGCTTTTATATAGCGCTTAATACAGGATTACAGATATATCATTACCCCGGTCATCGAATTCAGGCCTGCCCGCAAACAATGTATGCACATTCTTCACACCGGTAGCATCCTACCAGTTACCCATTTAACCCATATATGGAGAGTAGCATGTGCAGGTATATTTTGCCAAAGGATAGAAGTGCCGTGTCCGGATTCGAACCCTCGACCTTCGCATCTCCAGTCAGGCGCTTCAAATCACTAGGCCACGACGCTCCATGCACTCACAAACTGTACCATTTTGAATTTAAGGGACATTATTATGATAAAGACGAGGACGATGATGATGATGACGACAACGACTATGAAGATGATGAAAATGACAATAAAAATAACACTAATTGTAATGATAACAGTAAAAATAATCATATGTCTGTTTTTGTTGCTTTTCTTTGATGATAATGACGATCAGAATGTTGATAACAATACTTCTATTACTAGTACTAATAATAATTAAACAAAAAAGTAATAACGAAACTGATCTTAATAGTAATAGTGATAATAATAGCAATAACAATAACAGTTAAAATAATGATAATAATACCATTGATAATACCAATACTGTATCAGATACAGTATTGCTATTATCAATGGTATTATTGGCATTGTTATACATTCTATCATAGGCCTATGTAAACAGAATTGTAATAACGGGATCAGTGAGTTATGTCAATTTTGCATCATTTGTTTTTATGAGGTGTGATGCACTTCATTAATCGTTACGTAATGGTCCACAAGAAAGAAAAATATATATATAAATGGAAAGACAAATATAGGTTCAGGATTTAAGCTTTTCTTTTACAAATTGTCGAATAAAAAGATAAAGTTTTCATTTTTGAACATGAAAAAGAACTGCGCATCAAATTGGGCATCTATAAAAACATTTGAAAAACATGACTACTTAAAAAGGCACAATACATTTAATATTTCAACCTCTACTAATTATACGTAGGAATTATTTATATCAAACCGAAGAAAAAATGCAAAATAATACTATTGGTCTGGTTTGAAGGTTTGTTTTACCTGACTGCCATGAAATCATGTGTATGCTTGTAAGTAAGCCACCAGAGGACCGACGGATTTAAGTCCTCTTCGTGGGACTTGGTAATGAGGATTAATGCCTCACCAAAGGGCACTGGCGCATCGACCTGGTTTCGAACCCGGGACATCCAGCTTACGAGACCACTGCTCTACCACTGATCCATCGCGTCTCCTTGCAAGTTTCTAATACTTAAACTTTAACATCTTAATTGATCTCTACTTTTAGTTACAGTATTTTCCCTACTTCATCTAATCAATAGACCCGAATTAGAAAATTCAACAAACCAACAAATGGAAATGACGTTGACGTCACTTTTGGATTGTTTCCAATAGCTAGTGTTTCACGTACATACAAGGGACTTTAAGAAAGTATAATAATTTAGCCAGCGCCCTTGTGAGATCATTTACTTTTAAAATTGTAATCACGCGGAATAGCGCAAAATTCATCTAAGATCAGTAAATGTGATTGTAAAACAATAAACATTATAAATACTTTATTATTGTGGTGTATATGTTATATGGTTTATTGTTATTTGCATCTTAATTCTTATTATTTCGAAATATCTTGGTATTTATAACAAAACGGAGGAGAGGAAACTAAATAAAAAGTGTAAATATCTTGATAGCTCTTTCCTTGCCTTTGTACTGTACGATGTCATCGATACAAAATAATATTCTGTTGATCAGTTCATTTTCCAAATAAATAATATCAATAAAATTGCCTTTGTTTGATCCTGATTCTTTCAAAATATAAGGCAATGTTAAAAAAAACAAGACCACCGGATGCAGGGCATGTAATTCTTTTTTGTATATACTTACGAAAAACGAAAACAAATACCCTTTTACATTTTCCTTACAAATTACGTTCGGAATACTTATTGTTTGCACATTTCAAAAGTTGACCCACAAGTCCTTTGGTCGATTTTTCGGAAGAAGTTGTCATCGCGTATACGTTAATCGAAATACAATAAAACCAATATACCTTTCACAAAGTATCCGGTAAAGTGAGGAGTCCAAGAATACTTGCAAAATATCTTCTTTGCAGCATCCATTATGCAATCTCGTTGCAGCTAGACTATGAGACTGACGTGCTTATAAACCGATTAAGATCGAAGATAATGTGACATGTCGTACCTTAACTGATCGGCGTTGTTATGAGGGCAGTGGAATGTGGCAGAATAAAGGGCATTCCCCTTTATGTCGTTTTGTCGATAAATGGACTTTGCTTTATTACAAATTTATCAACACACACAACTAACCTCATTTATTCGGTAAAGTATCCGGTAAAGTGAGGAGTCCAAGAATACTTGCAAAATATCTTCTTTGCAGCATCCATTATGCAATCTCGTTGCAGCTAAACTATGAGACTGACGTGCTTATAAACCGATTAAGATCGAAGATAATGTGACATGTCGTACCTTAACTGATCGGCGTTGTTATGAGGGCAGTGGAATGTGGCAGAATAAAGGGCATTCCCCTTTATGTCGTTTTGTCGATAAATGGACTTTGCTTTATTACAAATTTATCAACACACACAACTAACCTCATTTATCAATTAAAATGGGATTACCAGAGCCTTCAAGATTATTCAACTATCTCATTGAAAAAATAAATCTAAACCGGGGTTAAAGGGTTGAAGGAAAATGGTAATTTTGCAAAGTCATTGTGTTGCCCAAAGCAATCGTTCCGTCAGCGAGTGTCTGCCGTTTTGTACAGTATCATACGTGTAGCAAATGAGTGACTGTGCACACAGGTGAAGGAAGAAACCATCTGAAGTGTTCAAGCTTTAAGTAAAATGGAAACATGTATAATCATTATAGTGAACTATTTCACCGAAAGCCAACGGAAGGCAAGAACTTACCAAATTTACAACCAAACTTGTGTGGGCATCAAGAAAACTTCTCAAAACAAATTACATAGGATTGAACTAACTGATTTTAAAATGAAATTATCTATAAATAAAAATAAAAAAATAAAAAAGGAGTATCCTGCCCCATCTCTCTCTCTCTCTCTCTCTCTCTCTCTATTTCTTCAATTTAATAGGAAGACTCCCCCTCCATTATTTAAATCTTACCCTATCATGATTTGTTATGTTGGTCACGTCAGCATTCATTAACACACTAAACGATCGCTGGCAATATTTGCGCATAGCATATCTATTATAACCCACATAAAAGCACCTAATTTAACTTGCCTATAAAAGTGTGACTCTAAAAACGAAAAACGAAAATAAAATGAAAATGATCACGTCGTAGTCTAGCCGAGGGGGAGGGGTGCTAAGTCGGAACGCAGAACATCAATCAGGCCATACACATAAAAAGTAGGGTGAGTCGTAGTTTATTCTGCACATTATGCCAATCAGCATGTAATGAAAATGAGAAAGTCAAGTTCGTATTGCTGCTGTAAGTCACAGAGCTGTTAACCCTATGTTGAATACTATTAACACCTCTTTTGCTCTCAAGATGATAGGACAGGAGATATAGAGTAGATGTGTGATGCCATTGCTATTATTATGTCCTTATCTTTTATCATATTGTAATGAACATTATGCTCAATCTTTTTATATTGATAACAAACTACTTTTACTGCTTAGTGCTATATGTATATATGTTATTGTCCCAAATAGATTTTTTGTTTTCGTTGTATTGACGCTCTGATCAGTTTTCTGTTAAATAAGAATCTATTATTATTTTTGTATTATTATTAGAAACGGAAAAGAATATCCCTGCAAAATAAAAAAAAAGAGAGAAAAAAAAAAAACAATACATCATAAGAAATACAAAAAATGGTCATTAATATAAATCACCACCTGTAATCTCCATCATGATCGAACCATCTTAAAATGATTGTATCAAGTCCTCCTCTTTAAAGTTCAATATGTTTAACCAGTACGGATTTCAAATGTGTAAAAATACAAATCTTAATTGGTTAACAATCTGTTATTATACTCTTTTACCAACTTACACCGTGTGAGTAAAAAAGAAAGTTTGCACTCAGAAAATTGTTATTTATTTAAAAAGTCAGCTATGAACGAAAGTTTATCATACATGTTTTGAAAGAGTGTATCCCGAATCGATTGGTATCATTTTTGTGTGGTATGTTTCCACGCTTGGATGAACAGGATGTATTGTTTGCGAGAGTGCACAAGTGAGAGAATGAATCGAGGCATCAAATGAGATGCATTGCATATGCTTTTTGCATCAGTACAGCCACACAAACATATACAGGCACAAATATTTTCTTTGATATTTGATATTTGATATGTGTGGCATGATTAATTTGGCAAGGGATGTTATTTGGATCTACAAAAACCGAATTAATACCCAAATCTTAGTTGTTTTATTTAAACATCACATCAGCCGTTTGGCGTAGGTTGATTTTTGCACTCTCTTAAACAATGCCTCCTGTTCATCCAAGCATGAACAAATACCACACACAAATTATACCAAATGATTTGGGATAAAACTATCTTTCAAAAGATGTATAATAATTCACTGTTCATAGATGACTTTTAAAATAATTATCAATTTTCTCGGTGTAAACATTTTTTTGACTCACACTGTGTGATAAGTTTGTATGTGTATGTATTAACTTGCTACAATCAACCGCATGAACACATGACTCTTCTATCATTGTTGGTAACATCGATACTACAATATTGACTCACCCATCTACTGTTTTGCCAGAATAATAACTGCTGTTAAATGAAGTATTACACCTTGCTGTTCTATCCAGTCACTCCTATATAGTGATTACCCTACAAATGTAAATAATAATTTCATATTTCAACTCAACTTTTAAACTACAGTAAACAACAATATCTTAAATTCATTGTGTGTTTTCTACGTAATTACAGTTTTTGAAGCCATTTCAACAACAAAAAACCTGAATAATTATTCTTAAATGTATAATTTATAAATTGATATGAAGAAACACCACATTTAGGATGATGATGTAATCAATATTCTTCATAACTTTCTTGTATAACTGAGATTACTAATACACCATTATTTACAATTCGATCACAATTCATTCAGGGGGGAATGGGCCCATTTTCATTTTTTGTTTAAAAAGTTAAAATGTACGTCACCATCTTTAATTTTTAACCTGTTTTTTTGGCCCAGGGCCCGTCAGCGACCCCCCCCCCCCCCCCCTTGGATCCGCGCCTGGTCTCAAATCCTCCTCTTTTAATTTAAATATGATTAACCAATATCAATTTGAACTATTTCAAAATACAAATCTCAATCGATTAACAATATGTTATCTGACTCTTTTAACAATTTACACCCTAATTGATTATAAAATAAGTTTACAGGTACATGTATTAACTTACTAAAAGCAACCGTATGAACAAATGACTCTTCTATTACTGTTGGTGACATCTATACATATAATACAAATTATTCAACTGTTTAATCCTTTAAAACAATCATGAAATTCATGATTGTTTTAAAAGATTAAAGATAACTAGGCCATCCTGACTTACTCAACTACGGTTTATCCAGAGCAACAACCGATGTTAGATGTTGCCTTACCCTGCTGTATTACCAACTCACTTCCTCTGAAAATATGTAATCACTATGAAGAAAAAAAAAATACCTACAAATGTAAATAATAACGTCATAGTTCAACACAACTGTAAAACTACAGTGATAAAATACCCGAATAATTATTCTCAAATGAATAATTAATGAAGTGATATGAAGACACATCATATTTAGGATGATGATGTAATCAATATTATGAATGTCTTTCTTGTATAACTGAGATTATTAATACACCATTATTTACAATTCAATCACAATTTTAATCACAAAACAACAACGTTCATCTACTACAAAAGATGAAGTGATATTAACAAAAAACATAATGTTTAGGATAATGATAACATTATATATTCTGAATATTTTTCTTGTTTAACTGCAACTACTATACATCATTCTCCATAATTCAATCGCAACTCAATCACAGAACAACTATTTGCATCTACTACAAAACATAACAAACGAATTAACAATGGAAAGAAATATACATTTAACTACTACAGTGTACTAATAACTCATACATCTATTAGTGAAAAACCATACACCTAGATTATTTATCATCCACTAAGTAAACAAAATATGAAACAAAGCCATACTGAGTAGCTTTCCACAATGTGCTTCACTGTGTACCATGTTACTTAATCATTCAGCCACATTCCACACTCATCAAGCCTTATTATCCAAATTGGAGGACTATGGTGTAAGGGGTTTGCCATTACTGTGGATAAAGGATTATTTAAAGGAAAGAAAACAATATGTTGTTTATGATAATGCAACTTCATTTGAAAAAGAACTTGTATGCGGAGTGCCCCAAGGGTCAATAATTGGGCCACTGTTGTTTATTCTATATATAAACGATTTGCCAAATGTTTCCTCAACTTTGTCATACATTATTTTTTCAGACGATACCAATGTCTCTTTAAGCGAGAAGAAACTAGATACTCTTGTCCATAATATGAATAAAGAAATACGAAAGGTTAATATTTGGTACAAAGTGAATGGGTTAAAGATAAACATTGAGAAAAAAAAAATGCATTTTGCATCATTGAATAAACAATATGATGATAACTTACTTACTCTTAAGTTTGTTGATTCACTAGAGCCCTTAAAGCAAGTACATAGTGCCCGCTTCTTGGGAGTTAATATTGATGACAAGTTATCATGGTCTTTACATATTAATGATATTGCATTGAAGATCTTGAGAATTACTGGAGTTATGTCGAAACTGAAATTTGTATTACCGTCAAAAGTACTGCTTTACTATAAAATTCATTAATTCTACCCCATTTACAATATGGGAAAATGCTATGGATAAATGCATCAAGTACCTTGTTAAATCGTTTAAATTTGTTGCAAAAACGTTTAATACGCATAGTTGCCAAGTCTCATTATTTGGCCCATACCAACAATATCTTTAAAAAATTAGGGGTTTTGACTGTATATGAATTAGGTAGGTTACAACTGGGAGAATTTATGTACATGTCTGAAAAGGGAATATTACCAAACTCACTTCAAAACTGGTTTAGATGCAACAGTGATGTACGTTTTATAACACCCGAAACTCCAAGAATTTGCATAGCATTTATTACAGAACTGCTACTGGCCAAAGAAGTGTTAAGTACCAGGGTTACCTTACATGGTCTGCTTTAGATGACAGTCTCAAACAATCTGCATCATTACGACAATTTAATTTGAAATATAAAAAATACCTTTGCAATTCTAAATAGTCATATCAATCTAAAAAATAATTGTTAGTTTGTTTCAAATCGCAATTATGTTTTCATCGGGTCAATTTAATCGAATTATAAAACCAGACATTTGAAGGGAGAGTCCACCCTGAGGATGGGTTTACTCCGCCTTTACTTGACCACACACATTCTACGGGGTGGACTTCCCTTTCATTGCTACCGGGGCTAGACTCGATAAGCTTCGCTTTTTCTAGCCCCATCTACATTACTTACCTTTTATGTTTTAATGTTGGTGTTTGTTAACTGATGTAGATTTTCATTGTTCTTTTATGCTTACATGTATGTACCTGTTTTTCATTTGCTCTATGTGTCAAATGTATAAAATGTATTTTCTTACCTTGTATATTCTTCTGGTTTTTAATGTGGAAAATAAATGAAATGAAATACTAATAGTGTCTATTCAAAGAATAAACGTTTTATACATACAAAAAAACTCACACTCATTGAGCAAAATCCTTTGCATGCAGCAAGTGTGTACTGTATGAACGATGCATTGTCAATTTTAGCCATTCATAGTGCAGCAAACTTTTGATCTTCATAGCTTTCATATGATACACCCATGGCTCTAGTAACTTAAAAGATGATATTTACTAAAATAAGATCATAAGTTTTCCTACCTCAAAAGTATAATAAATTTACTGCTCGGGATTTCTTGTCCTTCCTTTTACTGACTTCTTCACTATGAACATCTCCAATACATATTTATCCACTTTTTATCCTGCTAAGTGTCATGTACTTAGGAAGACCACACCGAGGTAGTTTTTTCTCGTTTTGAAATATACAAAGCAACGCTTAAGGTCTGAGGCAAATTGGACTATATTGGCCTATACATAGTAACTTACATTTTACATTATATCCCTCATGTATAGTTTTTTCATTGCGATTGTACAGAGCACGAAAAAGGTATAGTTTCACTATAAGTGAGAAAAGGTAATATTTGGCGTGGTATAGTACATTCCGGAATCCGCTTTTTCCACCGATCACCGATATTTTGCGATCGATATCTACATTTCTAATTTTTGGAGAGCAACGAGCGCGCAAGCTAAATTTCCAGCTTGAAGTTTCTGCAGCTGGTATGGTGTGCAAAGCCGTCGGGAGAGTTCCGGCGCGGCGAGCGCGTATGATAGCGCATTCAGAAAAGCAGCTGAAAAAAAAACGTAGTTTGACAAATTGGCTGCCGAGTCCGACTATTCCCGTTTTCACCTGTTAAATTTGGAAGAAATTGCTAAAGATTAACGAATGAAATGACAGCAGAAACACGAAGAAACAGATCAGGTACGGACTTTCTATGTCTAGGATTTTTGTAAGGGAATAAAAGCTTATTTTGATGATGATCTTGTGGATAACGAAACCCTAGACCTCCTTCTCTCGCAGTTCTTACTTCTAAATATTATGCTTGAGCTCAGAATAAAAAAAAATGCAGGCTTTGTTATAGTTTCTTTGTAAAAGTTAACTGCTCATGAGGGATATAAAACAGATATACAGTGCGTCCCAGAAAAAACGAAACCGAGAAGTATCGATGTTTTATCATAACTTAATCACAACCATAATTAATGAATGATACATATTTGGAAAGCTTAGAGTCTCCTCTTTCAGTTGATGCTACTAAGATGATGCATATTTCACGCATGAGTGATTAAAAGCAATTTGAAGGAAGGAAGCCAAAAAGACATCTGGCGGGCGGTATCTGAATTTCGAAGAAAAATTAACATTTCTAGAAAGTTGAGTTTCTGCCCTTTCATATGACACCTCAATCAGGAAAAATGAGCGAGGAATAACAAAGTTCTGTTTGTTTAAAGTAGCCCTTACATTTTCATAATTTTAACAAACGAATTCGTTTTCACTGGGTGCCTGCCGTAGCAAAAAGCAGATTTGACAAAAGACTTAACTCCGTTTCGTTGACAATCAACCATGCATGAAGACTCTCGTCTACGGCTGATTGTCAACGAAACGGAGTTAAGTCTTTTGTTAATTTCGTTTATTGATACGGCAGGCAGCCAGTGAAAACGAATTCGTTTAATAAAATTATGGAAATGCAAGCACTACTTTAAACAAACAGAACTTTGTCATTCCTCGCTCATTTTTCATGATTGAGGTGTCATATGAAAGGGCAGAAACTCAACTTTCTAGAAATGTTAATTTTTCTTCGAAATTCAGATACCGCCCGCCAGATGTCTTTTTGGTTTCCTTCCTTCAAATTGCTTTTAATCACTCATGCGTGAAATATGCATCATCTTAGTAGCATCAACTGAAAGAGGAGACTCTAAGCTTTCCAAATATGTATCATTCATTAATTATGGTTGTGATTAAGTTAGGATAAAACATCGATACTTCTCGGTTTCGTTTTTTCTGGGACGCACTGTACAATGTCTTTCTTGCCTCTAGTAAACTATGAGCATTCAGAGGCATAAATATTAACTTTTCGTCGGGTATAGTAAATTTGATATAAATTTGCTCTCGGGAAAGTAACTATAATTTCTAAAGGGCTAATTGAATCATCTTTTACTTCTGAATTCGGCAAAATTTATTTGTATTTTCCTTCTGCTAATGTGCAATTTGTAATGCAGAGCATTTTGGATAACAGATAAACATAAAACATCTCTATAAGGTAAAAATAAACAGCCGTGGGTTTAGTTCTTTGCAACAACTTAAACATTTCAAACCTCAACTACGTGTAACTTCGGTACACCAGCAGACATGTTACATGTTATATTTCATCAACGCTGCAACCCAAACACACGAGGAAAATAATAAGGTGAATATATACTTATGATACTACTACTACTACCACTACTACTTACACAAATGATAATGATAATAGTGAGTTCTTGTAAAGCGCTCATGTCTCTCAGACTTGACACTCATAGCACTCCTCGGTTACTGTACTTGTGAATTTATTGTAAACAGAAGAAGATGAAAACATGCACCGTGCTAATACTATCAAATCGGGTACTGAACGATAATTCTTTATACAATTAGGGTACCGAACAATAGATAGAACCATGGTAACCGTGGTACTGAACTATGCAGCCATTAAAGTACCACACGGTGCCATGGTAAAAAAAAGGACGTTCCACGGTTTCGATAGTACTTTTTGTATAACCTTGGTACTACCGCAGGGCCCGCGCTACGTCTTTTTTCGAGTGTGTGTGTGTGTGGGGGGGGGGGGGGGGGGGCTAAAGTATTTACGATCTGGTAAAGCGGAGCCCTGAAGCTCAGGGGTTTAAGAAAATTAAAGAACAAGATTCTTTTAATCGCTTTAAATTATAGAAGCACACTTTATAAGCAAAAGTATTGGGGTACATATCCAAAGGGAACAGGACACTTATTAGAAAAAAGAAAGAGCACATGTCAGAGTGAAAAGGGGAATTACCAGAGGTAAAAATGGGGTACTCCTCGCACTTAATAAGTTGCACTCACCAGAGATGGAAAGGGGCACGTATTGCAAAGGAAATTGGCACTAATTAAAAAGAAAATCAGAAATGGAATGGGGCCATTATAAAAAAGTTACCGGAGACACCCCTTAAACTTGAATAAGGGCATTCACCGAATATGAAAAGAGGGCATACAACGGAACAGAGGCACTCGTCAAAATATAAGGAACACTTCTCAGATTTGAAAAGAGACAATTATACGAAGTGAATGTGCGCTTATCAGAAATGGTAAGGGGCACTTCTAGTACATGCAAAGGAAAATGGGCATCTATGAGATTTTAATCGACGCATCTATCAGAGGCGTCAGAAATGGCATTATGAAAAAGGGAAGTGGCTCTCATTAAAAAAGAAAAAGGGTATTTATCATAAGGAAAAAGGGCACTTATTATAAATAAAAGGGAGCATATGTCAAAATAAAAAGGGACACTTATCAGAGGTGAGAATGGCACTTATTACAAAAGGAAAGGGCATTTGTTAAAGTAAAATGAGCACCTGTCATATTTGAATAGGGGCAATTATCATAGGTGAGGGGCACTATAATTATCAAAAATGGTAAAGGCACTTTAAGAAGGTGGAACAGACAACTATTACAAATAAAAAGGGGAACTTATCTGGAGTAAAAGTATACATTTTTACTATGCGAAAGAGGACTCTTTAGGGGCTCTCTGAAAAAGTGGAGGGGGTGGGCACTGTGCGAAAAATTATTATTCTTAACCAACCTCGAAACGAAAAAGAGTTTTTTTTGCCGGGGCCTTGTTTGGTTTCTTTCTATTTCTCTCTCTTTAACATTCTTTTTCAAAAAGTGGGTGAGGCTTTTTCAAGCTCTTGGCCCCGCATTAGGGCGGGCCTTGTACCGTATGGAGCTCCACAACCCTCTTCTCTCAGGTCTTTCATGTTCTGTTCTCCATCGGAAGACGATGTTGTCGTCAGCTCGTTTGATGCATGCCTCTAGTATCTCCAGCAGAGCAATGTGTTTCTTAGAATCCATCTCGTGGTTTACAGCTGTGTAATTTTCAATTAAGAACACACTACCCTTTTCCAAACCGGCCCGGGTTATGTCTCCAAGAATCTCTTCTTGGTTAGAGATACTGTTGGCAAAAGTCACCACCATAATAGGATATCCACCTGTATAATGATTAAGATGATGATGATGATGATGACGTCTACGACGACGAAGATTATAATAATAATAACAATAATAACAAATAAAATAGAACCAATAATGAAAACAACAATAATGATACAAATTAATGATAACAATAGCAAAATACATAATGATAATTGTTTTTTTTTAAATTTCATAGGTATTATTAACTTTAATACTATCCTTTCAAATATAATTTCTATTTTAGTGTTATTGTTATGTTTTATGATTACTAGCATTGGTATTATTATCATATTCATCATCATCACCATCTTCATCTTTTTATCATTAAAGGGAAAAACAGTTTTCCGTTCAATTGCATGCGAACAGTACAAAGTGCACATCAATCTTGATTATTACTTACACAAGGAATTGTAGCTGCCTGATAAAAAGTTGTATTTTGCACGCTGCCCCGAATACGAAACCTCATACGCGCAGGATTGTGTAGGCGTTCAAAGTGTACGCGCGGTAACAATTTACGTCACAACTACACTTTCAAACATTTTGAGTAACAATCATGCTGGATACCAAAGTTGTACATCATTTGTAAAAAAATGGCTAGGTCATAATAATAATATTTACAGCGCTTCTTTCGGGGTACATCAGACATTCTTCGACTCGGGGCAATATGATCTTAGCTTGGTCAATATGTCCGATGTACCCCTCAAGCCCAGTCAATATAATTTAAATAGCGTCATTTGGTAAGACATTAATCTTCATTTGCAGCACTTTTACCAGTTTTAGTAAGAGGGTACTATTACTTTTGTTAATTAATATTAAACGCCTGAGCATGCAATATTGTATAATGTGAAATGCAATATATATAAGAATTGATTTTAATTATTGTTATTATTATTGTAATTATCACTATAGGGTCTCCATGATATATTATTATTGATTTCACTTACCAAGATGTTCCCTGACTTCAGGAACAAGTGCCCCAAGAAATGCAGTGCAGTGCCGTGTTCCCGTAGCTGTACTAATTATTAGATACAACAAAACAATCAGTAAGTCTTTCAAACGAACGAAATTCTCAGAAATAGGTTATATCTTTTGCTCCTCTTCATCAATATCCTACTACAAATACTACTAGATTACGGTGGCCACTACAACTATAATTATACTCACCTTTAAACTTTGAAATCATTATAATCATAACAATTGTCATGTTCATTACTGTAATATTCAATATCATGTTATTCTACAATGTGTCGATTCATCAAATATGAAGAATGATGTGTATCGATTGTTTCTATGTTGAAAATGAGCCTTTATCAATAAATAGAATAACAACTTTTGAAATGAGAAAAGGATAACGTGAATATCTGGTTGTATTAAATTAGTAATTCTGAGGTGTCTTAAACCCATGTTACAGTGAGCAAAAGGCCGGGCCCGGCTTGGCCACGGCCTGGCCTCGCACTGTAAACGCTCATAAGGCCAAACTCGAGGCCAAACTGGCCGCGCATTTGGCCCTGCTCTGGGGGTAGTCTCGATAGGCGGCCAGGCCGCGGCCTGGCCCGGCATTTTCTCACTGCAACGCAGGTAGGGTCAGGCCACGGCCTGGCCCTGTTACCCCGGAAGTGAAAGTTGGCCGTGTATAGGACATTGGGGAAAAGATTCACTGCAAATTGCGCGCGACCGGATCTGCACTGTGACCCCCGGCGCCCCCCCCCAAAAAAAACAAAACCAAAAAACAATCGTTTGTTTACATGCAGAGCGCCACTCTGACAAATTATTGAAAGGTTCCGGGCCAGGCCGCGGCCTGGCCACGTCCTGGCCCGGCCCCGCAGTTTTCTCACTGTAAACGGGGTCTTACACACCACCTCTTTTAAATGGTGTCAAAGTTATCATAACTTTATTGGTGATGATTACGTGGCTCAAGCTGATTACTAATCTAAGCTGTGAATCCGTGATATTCAGGTGTGAAAAATTAGTAATTCTTAGGTGTCTTAAAACACCTTTTTAAATGGTGGTCAAAGTTACCATAAGTTCCGTGGTGATGATCTCGTGACTCAAACTGATTATTTATCTTAGGTTTGAATCTGTGAATTTTTAGGTGTGAAAAAGGAGTTATTTTTGGGTGTCTTGATGGTTTCACAGTTACCATTTAAGTTCCGTGGTGATAATCTCGTGACTGTTGGCATATTTCCATTTGCACCAGTTGATAACTGAATGTTGGCATATTTTAATTGCACCAGTTGATAACTGGTCTGTGTTTGCATATTTCCAGCACCAGTTGATGACTGACTGTTGGCATTTCCAGTTGAACCAGTTGACACCAATTAATATGCATATTGAATATGGGTTCGTGCAGATCTATGTTTTTTTTTACAATTTATCTGAATTTACAGCATATTTTTTAATTACTGATGATTTAGTTATATGCAATTCATTTCGAAAATACTACAAATATAAATTACCAGTTATTAGGACATTTCGCTACTTCGTATAAATTACATTTAATTATAAGGGAATAAGGGAAACATTAACTGTGAACAAAAATAATTTCAATAAATACAAGTATATGACAAAATTTCGATTAATTAAAATATGTCAACTTATTACCAATGCCTTTACATTGGAAATACAGACGTACCAGTATTGGAGTGTAGTTGCCGTTCAACTAGTTTGAACTTTTACCAAATGGTTCTACTGGCTCAGCTAGACCAGTTGAATTCTAACTGGCCTGGATCAACTGGATCATTAAGCCCATTTCAATTTACAGTGTTACCAGTTGGCATTAACTGGTTTATCAACTAGACCAGTTGCAACTAGCTTTTCCTTCTGAGATGTTTGCAGCTTATATTATGTTTTATGGTCAATTTCCGGGCGTTGTTAAATCATGTTTAGCAAGCAAGCAACGTACGCGTACATGATATTTCACTATTTGTATGCACTGTACCTTCACTGCAAATGTTCATGCAGACTCCCCACGACGAGTACTATAGTATCACGCGCGGTACTCCGAAACCGCTCAGATGTACACACTGACTTACCTTCGGGAGATTATGGTTGTGTCCGTGTGCTGCCCTCTATATACTTGATACCTTGATTCCTCTATATAAGCTTGAGGTCTACATCCCAGATTTGGGAAAATGTTAATCACCCCCTTCATCACAGGCTATTCCCTAATGCGATCGGGGAAGCGGTACAGATCAATGAAGGCTCGAACCTCACGATTCCTTAATTCCTTTGTCCCGCTTTTTTCATCTATTTGTGTATATTATTTTCTATTGTATATTGTTCATGTGCTTATGTAATGCCAACAACTGAATTTCCAAATGGACCAATAAAATTAATCTGAATCTGAATCTGAATCTGTTAAGGATTGCTGTTTTATGAGTCTGCATAAAGTTAAGGGCAGCTGATGATGTTGCGTTTTTTTTTTGGTAGGGAGAGGGGAGTATTCTTTATTTGTTATATTCAACATCTTTAATATCTTATTGATCAGTGATTCATGTACTAATTTCACAAAACGTATAGATCTAATCATTCAAAGTTTATAATTGGGAGTCAAAATAAAATATCCTTACCTGTATCTCTGGATAAAGATGGGACAGTCTATCTTCTCGCCAGTAGTGTTAGAACGAGTGTTGATTCCTCGTTTACCAGCTATATAAATGGGTCATTTTGAAACAGAAAAAAGTAGAGAAACAAGACCTTAAAGTAGCTGAGCGAAGGTTTTAAAAGGCTTTTAACCTTAATAATGTTGGTATCATTGCAAAGTTAATGTTAAAATCTTTCTAATGGTTCATATTTAGTTTTCAAAAATTGTTACAGATTTGACTTATCTGCTTTTAAAAGTGGTGAAATTACTACCCGATTATTCCGCCCTTGATCGGCCCGCTATTGTGATGTACGATTTGTGACGTAGGAGGTTGGGCATATGAGCGAGAGTGCGATCCTCAAGCTCTCACACAACTCTCGCCTGCATGCATTATACGTATACAAACGCCACTCGAACGTTAAATATCTGATCAAAATGTCCGAGCTCGAAGAAGAGGTTTTACTCGATTTAGAATTCGAAGTTGATGAGCATAGCTCCACAACAGTGGTAATGGTAGTGATAGTGATGATGATGATGATGATGGGGATGTAGGAGAGATGTAAGAAATAGAAGGATTCGGAGAAGACGGCGTCGATGCTGGTGCAGGTCAAGTGATAACATATCAGCGCGAGCTGGCTGAGCTGCCAGCTGCCGCTCAGCTCCCCCGGCCCCGCTCAACTGGCGATCGATCTGTCATGACTGGGCGAGACATTTTCTATTTTTTTCGGGATGTGTGGGGCTTTTTGGCAAATTTCACGGATAATAAAACAAAGATGATTAGATGTGAGATTATATTTGGCGAAAATCAATTACAAATATGCACCATTCATAAATAGAACTGCAGCTGCAGGACATCATACAAATGCAAAAGGACGCTCGCGATTCACTCATCATATGGTCTCCGTATATAATCAACAGCAATCACGCCAAGGCATGATGACCGAACAAATGCAAAACATCTCAGCAAATTACACAGAACGGAAGGGTATTTGGACAAATCGAATTGCACGATTCACCCCTCGTATTATATTACATAAATTTGCTTAATATTATATGTAATTACATGATTTCTAGAGATTGTTATTCCACTTTCTGGTCAGGATATGAAGCATGCAAAGTCTGGATAATGTATACGTATAGCTATGTAAAATACCGCACGCGAGCTGTGCGAGAGGCAAGCTTGAGGCCTATAATTGCGATCGTGCCCAACCAGGGACGTCATAATCGGCCTACTGTGCGAACAAAATGTTCAAGCCAGGAATTGAAGTTCTGAGAAGGTTCTTGGAAAAAGCTTCTTACCGCGTTTCATTTATATTTACAAGACTTTAGAGCAGAATGTGTGTCTTCATATTGGTCTACGCTATCCGGACATGTATAATTTGCCCATTTTGAGTGATTATGTGAAATTTCTTCGCCAAGCTACTTTAAGAAAACGAAGAAACGCCTTGCCTTGTTACACGTGACACGATAAACCGCATAAAAGCAAAGCAAAACAAAACACATCAGACAAAAATAAAATAAAATTAGACAGGATAAAAAACATTCACACCCTGATAATATAACATCGGTGTATGTGAGAAAATACAATTATTATGTCCTAGCAATGATCTTGCAACTTTGGCGCATCGTGTGTGTGGGTACGATGCGCGTGTAGACACATCATCCCGATATTTGTGCGCAGTGATATTCACGGTAAATGACCATTTTCGTATCATTTTCAAGGTTATATGAAACCTTACAACCGGGGGCGTCAAGCATGGGATGGACAGAGGGACATGTCCCTCCCCCTTCCCCCAAAATAAAATATAATTTGAAGACAGATGCAGTATAACACTTCTCCGGATTAATGAACCCAAAAGTCGAAATTTGACAACTCGGCAATAATCTTGTTTTATCATACTTGAAACCCCGGGACTTGAGGTAGACAATGTTTAACCAGAGTGTATATAATACAATGATTTAACAGCTACTAAGCACCATTTTGTAGCAAGCTCAAAATATTCGATGAGTTCAAGTATATAATTTGTCATTTATGTTAGCAATCCTTACCATAACATCTGATTAAATTATGTTTTGAAAAACTGAATTCAAACTGAGAGTATATTTAAATATTTGAATATAAACGCTTTACTTACATATTTAACTATATTTATAATTATACAGATCATCATGTAATACTAGTAATAATTTGTTTTATTAATAACATTTGAGATTTCTTCTAATCAGTATATTACCGAACATGTTTGTTAAAAATAAGAACACACAGAAGTAATACATCATATAAATAAGGGCTTCTTTTAAAGTGCAACGGCTTTGACCTATGGCAGTGACAACTCGAGATATTAATGCTGAATTTTAATCTATATCATGTATATCATAATCTAAAAATGAAATACAAGTTCTCATTATGCATTCAAAATGTTTTCTGTGTTATCGTTTTAATTCTTCAAATAAAATATAAACTTAATATTTTAGTGCATTGCTGTCAAGTTGACAGCCCAGAGTAAATAAAGGTCCATGACAAATGAAGTGACAAACAATAAGCTGTATTCATTATTAAAAAAAAAAATACTAACTAGTAAAAAGTTTCAAGTAAAAGCATAAGCTAGATAAGTAACATTTGGAGATTAAGTAATTGCTAAAAATCATATTCATAACCTTTCACTTTAAATATGATAACACTTGTTACTTGCCGCGGCTACTTACTAACAGCAGCAACTCCAAAAATAGCATGTTTTTGTGAAAACCAATGCACATCATTCAGTTACTATTGTTATTCATAATTGTGGCCTAAATGGGAACATAACATTTTGAAATATGAACCTTAAAGATTTGTTTTTATAATGTTGAAACAACCTTTTAAACCCTAACAATTACTGCTAAGTACTGCCTAGCCACCATCTTCCAAACACAATTATATACATGTAGGTCCTTTCCCAAAAGGAAATATTATGACTGAAATACAGTGTGTGTGGCGGCAACATGTTCATTCACAAAGGATAGTTCAGATACGGCGCGGCAAAAACAGTGAGTGTTTTTTAATGACATAAAATGTAGTACACTTCACATACATGTCTCACAGAGCTAGAGCTTGGTGAATACGCGCAGGGCCTCTCATTCATTTACACGTTTAAAAAACATACCGCGGATGTTTTCTTTGGATGTGGCGGCGGTTTACAGCGGCCCATCTGAATAAACCTTCACAAGAAGACAAAATGTCAATACTCACTGATCTCAGCTATCACATCTGGAACTCTACAATCGGCCAAATCAACTAGTCCACGTGTATCAAATGTAGTTACGTGATCACTTAGTCTGGCAGAGTCTCGGAATATAGTTTCGCCTCCGACCGACGCCTCACCTTTCTCAACATAGACTTGTTCCCAGCCACCTAAACATTACAATGACAGATGTATGCATGAAATATGGTCCCAACATTTCATCTATTTCTTGTCATATTAAAATATTGGAGCATTTGAAGAAGAATTGTATTCGCATGTCTCTGGGGACCTCTCTTCAGTGATATTCGTCCACACTGACCTGAACACCACCCCCACACCCTCAGAAAACGTATCAAAGTCTGTTATTCACCTTTACTCTTAACTTATTATTCGCGTTAACCCTTTAATGTGCCATGTAAATCATCTGTCTGTCCCATGTGGCATGTATCACGTAGTGGTCAAACTCATGGGTTCGAGAACATTCAAATGTGTTAATTGTACAATAAATATGTTAAAAGCGTTGTGGTGTATTTAATCTGTGTAGACGCGATAGCTCAGTCAGTAGAGCAGTGGTCTCACAATTCGGTGACCCGGGTTCGAAACCCAGGCGATGCGCTAGTGCCCTTTGGTAAGGCATTGATCCTCGTTACCAGATACCAGATCCTTCGGAGGGAACCTAAAGCTGTCGGCCGTCTGGTTGCTTACTTACAAGCATTTATGCTTTCTTAGCAGTCAGGTAAAATAACCACCACCATTCATTTCAATTCAACCAAGACTAAAAATGGGGAATTTTGAATAGCTTCTCTATTCCACAAAGCTATCAATTTGTTTCTGTTTAATATATTTCTCTGTTTTGCCGATCTGCATGGACGGTGTCAATCGTCACGTAGACAAACACAAAATTTAATCAAGTCCACTCCAAAAATAAGTTACTTTCAATAAAAGTAGAAAAATCAGACACACCAATAAAAAAAAAGTTATGAATTTTTAATGACATGAAAAAACCTTGAAAATCACAACACAAATTTGCAACTAACTCATGAGTATGATTCACCAAGTGTTGTCTTACTATTGATAATATAAATTATCAATTTTCTCCCTAAAAATCTTATTTCCTCACATCACATGTGGAAATCAAGATGTGGGAGATAAAAATTGAAATTAATGGGATTACAAAATATAAAGCAATTGATAAATAGTGAGGCAATGACGTCACAAACTGATAACCAAATTGGCAATTTGTGTAGTGATTTTCTAAGATCCATAGTTTGTCATACCTTTAAATCTATTCATAACTTTCTTATTAATTATTCGACGGTATCATTTTTGGGGGGGCTCTGTTTCTCTTGTTTCCCTGCATCTATTAAAATCATATTATTTTGGGGTGGACTTAGCCTATAACACTTCAGTTCCCTGTACCTTTGAATGCATAGTGAAGAGAGTTGAGAAAGCTACTCTTGCCGGAATCCTGGACACCGAAGACACCTAGTCGAACTTTAGAAGGTCTTTGGAATCCAAGACCTGCATCTTTGGAAGTCCATTGATAAGGTCTGTAGCCTCGAATCTGCTCACGGAACCGTCCAATGCTGATGTTTTAATGATTGAAAGTTGACACGGATGTCAAAGTTTGGAGAAGGAAATGAGCCCCTTGTAATAGGAGCAATGAATATAAATGATTCATTCATATCACTTTGAGCTCCCTTTTTCTTACCTTCATCCCAATCTAACTCTTTCTCTTTCTCTCAACTATTCTACATATATAACCATTAAAATATCATTTCATTACCAGAGTATGATTAATCATAGTTATTAATTTGAACAGAATACCAGCTTTAGAAAATTCACTTAAAATCATCTTAAACCTCAAATGTCGCGAGAACGAAACTACATGTTGCTTGTTTTGCTTGTTATGTGTTGAAAGCAAATTATACTAATCAGTTTGTTCGTCTATCACTATATTTGGGGATGTGTTTTCATTTCTTATGAAATCAAGTAATTTAACGAACTAGTCGTGAAATGCCTTAACCTGTTACCTTACATTAATCAAAATATACAATCTGAAACGCTACTATTGTACAGATTATTTGTCATTTCAACCAATTTACCATATGCTAAAACATACTATGCGATTTTAAATCACAGGTTTGTTGTGATTTTTTTTATTTTATGTTCATCACGTTTTCTTTTGGTGTGTATTCTGTTTTTTCGAGTTTTACTGCTCTGAGTGCTCACTTGGACTTTCCGAAAAATAGCCGTTAGACTGAGAGAGTTACCTTGTTTTAATAAATTAATGAAAACAGATGTCTATTCAGCAGTGGCGGATCCAGGGGGGGGGGGACCCGGGGGCCCAGATCCCCCCCCCCTTGGAAAAAAAGGGTAAAAACACGTAATTTTTACCTTTTTTTTGGGGGGGGGGTGCAAATTTTAAAATTCTCGAGGGCAAAAAAAAAAAAATGTGCTCACTACGCCCCCCTCCCCATATGAGTGTGTTCAATACTAGATTGGTTAAGTTCTGCCTCTTCGAGAGATAATAAAACTGTGCTGTATCTGACTTATAAGGAACGTCAACGTGCACGTTGAAATCACCCAGGAGGAGGATTTTACTAGAAATTGTGGTTATTTCCTTGACCACCTCATCAAACTGAGCAAGGAAGCCAGCAGTCTTACATTGGTTCTTCGACGATGGTGGAGGTCTTTATATCGCAATACAGTGCGTTTAAAAAAGGTGTACACATCTTTGACTCGTGATTTAGTGCTTCATTGTTTAAAATGATGCCATGCAACTCGGCTTTCACATAATATTGTTTCAAACCGTAGGATAATTAGGTGGTCTGTCGATGACAGATCACCTATTGATTTCGTTAGAACCGTCGGAGTGGGTTTCTGATTTGTTTCGGAGTACGATGATGGCATTTTGAAGGGCAGGTTATGTGTCGCAGATGAAAGAGCATATCTTAGACTATCCAGAAGAATTTGTTAGAAGTTTGTAGGATCTAGGATCGTTTGATATAGGAAGGAAAAAAAAGGGCAGTGAAGTCTAGCAAGTGAACTACGGGACAATACTGCTTTAGCTGACCTAAGATGGCGCTAAAGGGCATAGTGTGGTAACAGAAGCCTTGCTTCTTTCCAAGCTTTAACCACCTTTTGTTTTCTTAATTAAATTACTGTACTGATTATTATGTTTTATTATACCGTTAAAGATACTATGTCCCTTTTGCAGCTAACATCAGATTCTGTAGAACTTTGCAGGAATTACAAATATTTCATGTATGTCCTATCTGTGAAATTTAAATGTTAGCAGTGTTCTAATATTCAAATTATGCAAGAAAACCCATTAACTTGCTAGACTTCACTGTCAGACACCATTTAGTGACTGACTATTTTTTCTTCTTTGGTAATAACATACATAAATACATACATAATTTGTCTACATCAATAACCCACTTCTTGTAATGGTCAAAACTAAACTGATTGAATCTTTGCGCAGCACAAAACGTACTACCTGTCGGTACAATGGTCTAAAAATCAGAATATTTACTAAAAAGGTTGTAATCTCTATAAAAGCCGATTCGACAACTAACGGTGGTTATTTCCCACAAACAGAAATTTTCAAGCCCTTTCGATTTAAGGGAAATTCTAAATTAGTATGCTTTCAATATCGGTGGAATTTAACCTTTTCATTTTTTTTCGCCTGCAAGTGGGACATAGTACCTTTAGATAACACAAAAACTTGAGTTGCTCTACATTTAGGTCATTTTATTTTCTTGCATTTATCCCCCCACCCCTCGTTGTGTTTATTCTTTTATTTACATTATTTCGCATCGGTTTTCCTCAGGTCTTTCATTTTCTGTTCTCCATCGGAAGACGATGTTGTCGTCAGCTCGTTTGATGCATGCCTCTAGTATATTTAACAGAGCAATATGTTTCTTAGAATCCCTCTTGTGGTTTACATCCGTGTAGTTCTCAATGAAGAACACACTGCCCTTCTCCATACCAGTCCTCGTGATCTCTCGAAGAATCTCTTTTTGGTTAGAGATAGAGTTGGCAAAAGTCACCACCGTAATAGGATATCCACCTGTGTAATGATGAAGATGAAGATAATAAAAAGAATATATTCTTATTAAAAATGAGAATACTAGCACTGATAATATTTTTTAAAACAAAAATGATTAAATTGATATCAACACTAGCAATAGAAAAATTAGAAATTATATTGTTTTATGATTTAATGGGGGGGGGGGGGGGGGGGGGGGGGGGGGGGGGGAGTCAGGAGCAGTAATATATATATATATTTTTTTGCCCCCGAAAATTTGAAAATCGCCCCCCCCCCACCCCCACATGAGCAACAGGGGAGGGGGCCCGTCCGAAATAAAGGTTAAATTAACGTGTTTTTACATGTTTCTTTTTCCAAGGGGAGCCCCCCCCCCTCCTGGATCCGCCACTGTGTGTTTGCGACGGTGACTTTCGTCATGGAGATCTTTTGAAATCCGTGTGAACATAAATCGAGCACTTTATGATCACAAATACTGTTATAATTATGATGTTGCTGTCGATGATAAAAGTATTCACGACAGTGACGAGGAGGAGGGAAAATAAGAGGAAGAAGAAGAAAAAGAAGAAGAAGACAAAAATACTGATGATAATATTGATTTTGATGTTATGTAAAGAAACTCGGCTTTCGAAGGATGCTGGAAGGCCTGTTTCTTACGAAGTTGTCCGTCTATCCGACCGCACATACGTACGTTCACGCGATAAGAACGCCTGAATGTATTTTCGTCAAACTTTGCTTAGAGATCTGGTCTAGTTGAGTCTTTCCAAAGTGACAGATGTTTCTTTTCAATAAAACACTGCATTCTCTTTCTCCTATCAAAACGCCAACCTCTTTTTTTACTTCTCAAGGTGCCAGACTACTCTTGCAATGCGAATTTGTGGTTCATGCCCAGTTTACCAAAGGCCCACGAGACCGAAGACCTCTAGGCCCAAAAGTCACAAAGGAGGTTTGTATACAAACCTAGGTTTATGTGCGTCATACGACGCGTTTCAGACCAAGGTTCAGACCTTTACAAACTGCTCAGAGGGGAGGTTTGTAACCTCCCGAACCTGGTCTGAGATGTATTAACCAATCAAGATGCAGTGCTGCGAGCAGATAGATTATTGTCAGAAACGTTTACATCGCCAAACTAAGCTGCGAAAAGGTTTGATCAGCCCGACACTTCGTACGATTGAAATTCCTCAATTTCTCGCTTCTTTCCATAAAACAACGTGAGGCAAGCCGCACAACTTTCAAGACCGGGAATACACTTTGGAGAATTTAATAGATTGAGGTACTTTAAAGTTTAAATTCAAATTAATTTTTATGTTGTAAATCGAAATTAAACCCTTCGATTATGAATGTTGTAAAATTCAAATTGTCCATTAGTTATAAAAGCATAGTACATACTCCTTCACGACTCCATTACGTCAAGTTAAACCCTTAATCATTTCCACGTAATACTAATAGACTGTAATTATGTAAATAATTTTGTCAGTCAATAGCCACAAATATTAGTTTTAAATTGTATTCCAAGGCGATTAATTGATGATATCGAATTTCATATCAACAGATTGTTAGGAAAATAACTATCGCTGCACGACCGGTGGAAAGGAAGCATCCACAATGCAAGGATCTTTTCTGAGAGTGCACTGAATCGACAGCTTGAAGCTAAGACAGATGAATAAGAGATTGTGCTTGGAGATATAGGGTATGTAATGATAATAATGATATTCGGTTCTTGTATAGCGCATATCACATTTTTTTCTCCATGTGAAAACATTTATTTATTCTTTTTATTTCTCAATCCTGTTTCTTTTTTTTTTTATATAATATGGCCATCATGTATCATGTAAGGAATTTTTATTTGGTAACATAGTTACAACTCACATTAAATCATGTGTTTGTTAAATTTCAGTTCACAATTAATGTTTTTGATATCTGGATGCAGCTCGATTAGCTTTGTTGTTGAAATGACTCGGTAACATTGTTGAAAATTGATGAAAAAAACTGAAATGTTATTTATTAAATTCCTTTTACTGTACTAACCTTCTAACATGCACAACATCCTGAAGAAATTCTCAAACCACAAAGATATTCAGGTTTTCCTTGAAGATGTCACTGTGCGATACCCTCTATCATTAAATTCTCCCAACCGTTTTTGATTTTCCCAACCGCTTTCCATGAGAATATGACATAAGACAGGCTTTTAAAAATCTTTCAACACTTAAATATCTGGAATGGCATATAGAGCCAATTCATTGCTTTGTGACGATTTACATTCACCTTAAATGAAATAAATTAAAGCAATATAGTTTGGAGAAATAAGGAATCAATCAGATCAATTTTCCCAATGTTTTATCATTGATAATGTTCAGTTTTCAATCAAGCTTTCAGATTAACTTTGATATACTTCTAGCATTGGAGACAATACCTTAGCACCGTTTTCTTTCATCTGAACGATGTTACAAAGTCTTTTTAAGTGGAACCGTATATTTCTGTATAAGTGTCACATGATTGAATGATTCATGATTACGTGTACAAAATATACATTGTATTCTTTTCTATAGTATTACCCCCTCCCCCACCCCCCTAGAAAATGGAGAAGAAAAAAAAGTTATAATTAATAACTGTTGATTATACATCCGTTTATACTTTTAAGAGGTTAGTTGATATTTCATGCCCCTTCTGTCGTAGGCACTGTCCCATCAATTGCGTTATTTTTTAAGGCAATTGTGATCTATGTCGTCTTTCAAGCCCGCAAATCAGTGTGAAGTAAATGATGGATATCATTTTCTTTTATTGGACATGTGTTATAGTACAGTCTAATTTAAGTGTGATGTTTGATCCGTGAATAATTACATAAGATCAAGGTTCCCATAATTCAAACAGAAATTTAAAAGATGTTATTTTAATTGATGTAAACAAGTTTGCGATTCAATTTTTACCTCACATAAGGTCTGAACCTTGGTCTGAAGCGCGTCATATGATGCACATTAATCTAGGTGTGTCTACAAACCTCCTTTTTGAATTTGGGCAAATATGACCCAATTTTAAAAGCCTCAAGAACTTGCGCATACCTGTAAAGTGTAAAACAGCACATTAAAGATAAACTTGAGTTCTGGTAATGCAATTGCATTGTGAAAGAAAAGGTGTGGAATGGATCAGAAAAGTTGATAATATAGCATGTAAGTAATGGTGTGTAATGCAAGCTTCTGGAGTCATCAAAATCATCATAAATTTGGCAGAGTCTTGGTAAAGTAACGATCACTTACACAGAAAGATGTATATGGGACAACACACATGGTGTCGGGGCTAGTACTACCCTGATTTCCTTATCTTTCTATGCTCATTACTCAGCCAGTATACATTTTCTTTCAAAATTGATTGGCACATGACATTTATTTGTAATCTTGAACATTCAGTGTAAGTTTCGTTAGATTCTGTGAGAATTCATTTTCTTTTTTTACCACAACTCAAGTTTATCTTTAACTTGAATATATTGATTATGGTTTTTGAAATAAAACTGTTTGAAATTCCATCCATTTAAAACAAAAATATAATGGCACATGTGGTTTAATGCAATTTTCTTTATTGTATCACAGTGCGATTTCAATTGTCTAGATTATCAAGTAACTACAGTAAATGATATTACTTTTGCAAAGTGTTTGTATTTAATATGTCCTGGGTCTACCATGAGATAATGGTTACCTCCTATTTTTACTTATACTTTTCCTAACTACCATATCAATTTTGCATGACATAATCCTCAAACAATTTTCAATAGCTTTTAAGCTATTAAACATGTTGAATAATTATACTGAGTTAGACAGTACCACTTGTGCGCTTAAAAACGCATGTATAAAGCGCCCTATAAATGTAATTATTATTATTATTATTATCATTAAATAATTCTTGGTTATGAAATTATTTGAGATTTTTTTCGGAGGGGGGGGGGGGGACTTATTTTTGGTGCCAGGTTTAAATGATACGTATTTGATGTTTCACAGACGGCATTTATAATAAAGTGTTCTCTAGATTAAATGCACCCGATTTAAGGTTTAAAACTATAATAGCATTATCATGTTGATTTTAGGGGTGAGTCAATATACTATTTGCTTGTCAGGGGAGAGAATTTGTACACATTTTATTATATACTGTACTTATAAAGTGAAGTCACAATTAAAGAACTATAATGTGCAAATTTGAATTTTCGTCACCCATTTTGTTGTATTTCAGATTCTTATCTGCTAATAGAGATTCAGTGAGACATATAATTGCCCTTCCAGAGCCTCTCTTAAACTGTAGTGACGTATTTTTGTTTATTTGTGCAGATTAAAAAAATGACAAATTTGAAATGCATCGTTTGAACAATGTAAATTACGATTGTCTTTCATAATCAATTATTCATATAAAACATATAAATATAAATATAATGTTCCTGCTTTGATCGAATTTACAAAGCTAACGGAAATAGATATGTGTCTGATTGTATGTCTTTCTCTTTATGGGGAGGGGTGTATGGGTGAGTGTGTGTGTGTGTGTGCGTGTGTGTGTGCGTGCGTTTGTGTGTATTTGCATGATTTTGTATTATGTGTTTCTGTCTGTTACCCGACAAGCTGCAGCTGACAACAATGGCAATATATTTTCAGCAATCATCATATAATTCAACATAATTTATTTAATTGATAATTTTTACAAAATTGCTTCATACAGTGATTAAAAAGTATAAACTTTAAACATTTGAACATTGAAAATAATCTTTAAAAGAAAACACTTTAATATGGCATTCATAGAAAGAAGGATGTGCGAGTTGCGATGTAATGAATATATAATCACAATTCACTTTTTATTAAATGATAATTATCATTTAATACGTGATTTTATTGATAAACTATAATAATTTGTAGCCCCTAAAACAATAAGACAGTACAGTTTATTTAAAGGCATTGTTTAAAAATGTTAAATCTGAGATGCATGGCCTTACGTGTTATCAGTGTCTGTGATATGGTGTAATATTGAAGCCCTAACAAAATGATCATGAAGTCCCTAAAAAAAGTAAATATCTTTGAGTGACCGGTTTTACCATTCCCATTTCCCCAATAGACTGTTGTGTTATGAAAACCGTTAGAAAACGCAGAATTTGATTACGATTTCCAATCATAAATATCTTGATAAACAGACAAGCGATCGGCTTGTTAAAGTCATGGGATTCCTGGCTGACCTGAATGTTTATAATTATCATTGCAGCATGAGCCAAATCCAGGAATTTGTCTCAGAAGCTAAGACAATGTTACCGAGTCACTTTAACATTTAAACCGTGGCCCATGACAATTATGTAAGGAGCCCTGAAATTACGACTAGTTTTGCAAACCTTGGTCTGAGGTTTGTACAAACCTTCGTATGTAGAATTGGTTTGTCAACAAACCTAGGTCTGAACAATCCTGCTTTGTCTAAATGAAATTCCTTTGTTTGGCCCTCATGTTCTAAAGTAGTTAGTAATTATAATGCGCTATATAAAGGCATTGACGTGAATTTACATGGAGGCATAAAGAGAAAAGAAAAACAAATATCAGGGTATACCAACACACAAACATCAACTTCCATACAGACAAACGTACATGCGCCCATCTAAAAAAAACATATACATGTACACACACCCACTCCCACGCAGACCCCCCCCCCCCCACACACACACACCCGTGTCTTAGTTGCCTTGTACTATCATCATTGTTAACAACTTTCAAATGTAGAGGAATAATATTTCAGATCATCTCCCCACCCAAACCTCATTTTTTGGAGAGGGGTATATAGGTTCTAGGGCAATTACCCTCTGGGCAATCACCCCCCGGAAATTTACCCCCCAGAAAACTACCCCCGAAGGACAATTACCCCCCGGAAAATTACCCCCCGGAGAATAACCCCCCGAGGACAACTACCCCCCAAGGACAATAACCCCCCGGAAAATTACCCCCCGGAGAATTACCCCCCGAGGACAACTACCCCCCGAGGACAATTACCCCCCGGAAAATTACCCCCCGGACAACTACCCCCGAGGACAACTACCCCCGAGGACAATTCCCCCCCGAGGACAATTACCCCCCGAGGACAACTACCCCCCGAGGACAATTACCCCCCGAGGACAACTACCCCCGAGGACAATTACCCCCCGAGGACAATTACCCCCCGAGGACAATTACCCCCGAGGACAATTAACCCCAGAGGACAACTACCCCCCGTGGACAATCAGGATTCAATAGCAAAAGACGATCTGATACATTGAGAGATGGCTACGAGCCTATAAGACCCTAGCCTATAATCTAGGCGGAGTGCCGAGCTTTTTTCTCTGCTGCTAGACTAACCCTAAGCAGAACGTCTGATACGGCGAGACTACGAACCGTGAGTCGCGAAGCTCACGGTTCACGGTTCGTAGTCTCGCTGTATCAGACGTATCAGACGTTCTGCTTAAGGTTAGTCTAGCAGCAAAGAAAAAAGCTCGGCACTCCGCCTAGATTATAGGCTAATAAGACCCCCTTCATGAACCCATATTCGCTCAAATACTAGCACGTTGTCTTCCTCGTTACTAAACATTTCCCTTTAATACATATAAGTTATACAACGGCAGTGCGGCTGCTGATTTCCACGAAGGATGTAAGTTTTAGGTAATTGTCAAGCGCTTCTCAAAATGCATAGAAATACATTTCTCTTGAGCAGCGTTATTTCAACTTTTTGAGTCATTGTACCCTCTTAAAAAATGAAAAGTTTTTCCCAAATCCCAAATTCTTCACAGACTATCTATTTTGCATGACTCAGGCACTCGCCAAGTGCTATGTTCATGGGTGTCGATCCCGGGGGGGGGGGGGGGGATATATCCCCCCCCCAAAAAAAATATTTCAGGTGGGGGGGGGGGGGTGGCCTGTCCAATCATCCCCCCCCCCAACAATTCACCATCAAAAAAAAAATGAAGAGAAACATTAATGATGAGAGCCCGATGAGAGTAGTTAATGGTTATTACTCGCAAGATGACCATCAATATACACATTTTGCTATCTCATTTTCATAATACATACGTAAATGATACATCCGTATATGAGACAAGAATAAATTGAATTCTCGCTCATACGGCTTCATCAGGAATTGATCAATTTATTCAATCAACAGCATCATAGAAATGCAGTGCGCCAAATGCAAAGCCGCAGCGTTAAAAAGCAACGAGCTAAATATCAAGCGCGAAGCGCAAAAGTGCAAAAAAGAAGTTAGAGAGTGGGAGAGAGAGAATATGAGAGACAGAGAGGATACAGGCGCGTATACAGGCGCGCGTAAAAAACGCCGGCCAAAAAAAAAGAGAGAGAGAGAAAGAAAAAAGGAAGAGGACGTAGGAAGCAAAAAGATAAAGAGTCAAGAACGGTACAACGAATCGTCATCTTTCTCTTATAATGTAATGAAACGTCGAAGTTTCGCGCGGGAGGGGGGGGGTGGGGAACTGAATTCAGACAAGGATTAAGAGTCGACAATGGTACAACGAATCGTCTTCTTTCTTTATCAATTTAATGAAATGTCAGAGCTTCCGCGCTACGCGCGGAGGAAGGGGAACTTTATTCAAAGAAGGATTAAGAGTCGAAAACGGTACAACGAATCGTCTTCTTTCTCTAATAATTTAATTAAAGGTCAAAAGAAATTGAATTTAGACAAGGATTAAGAGTCTAGAACGGTACAACGAATCGTCTTCTTTCTCTAATAATTAAATGAAACATCAAAGCTTCCGCGCTTCTCGTGGGACGGGAAAACCCCCCCTCCCTGCAGCCACCCCCTTTAGGGAGCGCGCTTCGCGTGCTCACTACCGCCCTCCTAAAATAAAATCCTTGCTACGCGCTTGAGAGGATAATAACCCAAGTTGCAAGCCCACATGGGTCCCATATTCTCTGAAATGTTATCTTTATTGAGGGTGACTTGAAAAAATTAATAACTTGTAAGGGAGGGGGTGCAACCTGCCACACACTTCTACCTCTTGGTTGCTTTGATCCATTGCCGAAATTATTTTGGCACCTATCACCCCCCCCCCCCCCAACCACGGATAAAAACCGACACCGTTGTGACCAACAATGACGGTCGCATAATACCGGGTACCCATTTAACACCTGGGTGGAGAGTAGCAAGTGCAGGTTAATATCTTGAAAAAGGATATTAGTGCCGGTGTCGTGATTCGAACCCTCGACCTGCGCATATCATACTCCCGCATGACAACATAAATATATAGATAACAGAAATATATAGATAACGTGAAGAAAACTTTAATTTTGGATCATGGTCGAGGGCCCATTATACAAAGACAAATACACGATCAGCTTAAAAAGTGACAGAGGATGCATAAATGAAATATTACATCCTAATTTCTTTGTTTCTGCGCGCAATGTATTATTGAATTTCTTTAAAAAATGTAATTTCTGTTATTTACTCGGTAGCAAAACTTCGGGGGAATTGGGCAACTCCCACCCCCCCCCCCCCACATCGAAGTGAATAACTTGAAAACACTGAAATGAACTTCACAAATAACATAGAAATTGAAAGTTTATGAAATTTTCTATAAAGAGCAATTTGGAGAGAAGCTCGCATTATTTGTCACAGTGTTTCAAATTCCTCGGGGGTGATTGTCACCGGGGATAGTTGTCCTCGGAAGAGGGGGGTAGTTGTACTTGGGGGGAATTGTCCTCGGGGGGTAATTGTCCTCGGGGGTAGTTGTACTCGGGGGGTAATTGTCCTCGGGGGGTAATTGTCCTCGGGGGGAGTTGTCCTCGGGGGGTAATTGTCCTCGGGGGGTAATTGTCCTCGGGGGTAATTGTCCTCGAGGGGTAATTGTCCTCGGGGGTAGTTGTCCTCGGGGGGTAATTGTCCTCGGGGGGTAATTGTCCTCGGGGGGTAGTTGTCCTCGGGGGTAATTTTCCGGGGGGTAATTGTCCTTGGGGGGTAATTGCCTCGGGGGGTAATTCTCCGGGGGGTAATTTTCTGGGGGGTAATTGTCCTTGGGGGGTAATTGTCCTCGGGGGGTAATTCTCCGGGGGGTAATTTTCAGGTGGGTAATTGTCCGTGGGGGGTAGTTTTCCGGGTGGTAATTTTCCGGGGGGTGATTGCCCAGGGGGTAATTGTCCTGATACGGGGGTATATAATATCACAACCCCCCTCCCCCCTCCCCAGTCACGACTCATGTTTCTGATTGTTGTTAACTTTACCGCTAGATATTCAGCGACTGGCGAACATTTGTGCTAGTGTCGACAATTTTTGCCGCCAGCTTTTGTTTTCCTGGCACAAATGGTCGACAGGGAGGAGAAAAATTGGACTCAGCAGGACCGGCACAGATTGTCGCCATCGACAATTTGTACCGATGGCGAAAATTTGTACGGTGTGGTTTTGCAATAATCGGCCCAAATTGTCGCCTCTTACACTGACAATTTCAAAAAGCTGAATTTCCCCCAAAAATATATAAACAAAATGTACTATATCCATTCGAGACATGCATTGGAACTTGCATTCAGTAGGCAATATTTCGGTTCCAAAAAGTACTACATCCAACTTCGCTTCGAAAAGGTAGGCCTACTACATCCACAAACATTAAACAAAAACATAAATTCATGAAAATTATTTGTGCAGAATTATATTTTTTTAAAGAGTGGTTTAATACTTGTATCATACCATTGTATAATCGGCCAAAGTATACATTACAAACTAACATTGCTATTAACTAAAGTTATTAAATTTAAAAAAAAAAAAAAAAAAAAAAAAATCGCGATTTTCTCAGAACTTGGATTTGTGGATGTAATACCTCTTGGAACCGAGCTCTTCATATATTTTGAGCAGTGCTAAAGGGAAAAAGAAGTGATGAGAAAAGTAGAAATCAAGTATATTTGTGTACGTGGGGGAGTTATCAACAAGTATGTCACAATCCACTGACCAAGCTGCTAGATTAAGATTTGCGTAGACTTAGTGATCTTATATTTTTTTAAAGCATACAAAAACGAATAGACTGCGCATACCCATTGTTTGCATTGCCTTAATTGAGCGCATATAAAAAAAACAAGGCATGAAACAAAAAATATCTTTAATTTTATATTAAAAATATGGCGTGCATGGTCGTTCTATGCACCATGTATTTACCTCCTAATTCAGAATTCTCCTCGTGGTATTATTTTACGACTTTGGCCTGCATGTGGCATCAGTAAAATATAATTTTGCTCGGGAATCCCTGAATTTGTCTGTTCACATATTTTATTACATTAAACATTGGAGCATGCAATGCCCAGATAATGTGCAATGTGGTATATACAAGAATTGGTTGTTATTATCAGTATACGGTTTCCATAATACAAACAATCTTATATTAGATTTAACTTACCAAGCTGTTCCTTGACTTTAGGAACAAGTGTCTCTAGAAATCGTTTGATGTGTTGTGTTCCCGTAGCAATGCTATAAAATAAATACAAATACACAGTCATTCACAAAATCCAGAGAGATAGAATGAATATGTTATTACCGTCCTCCTCCTTCTCCTCCTACAATTACTACTATTAGATTACGGCGTCGACTACGATAACATCGATAACGATAACATCAAAACCTTGGTTATTTTTCTTACAGGGATAGTTGAGATAATGAAAAACAGAGTTTCAAATTTGAAAGAACATACAATTCAAATGACAAAATCATCTTTGTTTTATCAAAATCGGTTCAGAGACGGCTGAAATATCCATAAATATAACGATTTCTAATACTTGTGTACCACCAAAATATTAGATAGTTTGAAAAAAGCCGTTGAAAAAAATGAAATAGCGCCTTTTACGTCGTATTTCAGCCAATACCGATGTTGGCTTTTTGTTAGCATTTTCGTGTTGGTTATATTACGCACAACCAGCCGGCCCATGTATTGTTATTTTAAATAAATAATTAATTAACGATCACCGTATTTTGCGGAAAGTGGAGCTGAATTGATATGATCTTATTGGCAAAATTTAACACAATTTGGGTCTGAAATTACCTTCATAGCAATTTTAGGTTGTAAAAGGGCACGAGAAATGTCATAGATAAGAATAAGAGCAATAACCACACACTTTGAAGGCATTTGCGGTCAGAAGACAGAACTCAACTAGCCCTTTAATGTATTTTTCAAAATTATGTAATTTTACTATTCGTCATGTCATCAAATATGGAGAGTTATACGGTCTTATGACATTCTTGACAAGGGTAACGCCTGTCAGGACTACTTCTTCTCCAAGGGTACACGTACACGACTCCGGCTGCATGGCGATCGTGCCTTCTCCTCAATTGCTCCACGCCTCTGGAACTCCCTTCCTCCTATTTTTCGCGACACCGACAAGCTAGAAAGCTTTAAGCCAGGCCTCAAAACCCATCTTTTCAAGCAATTGTGTAGTCCATGACTAAAGGAGGAGCGGGTGCCTTTCAATGTTTTAAACAGCTAAATGGTGCCATTCAATTAAGTGCTGTGGATCATCATCATCATCATCATCATGTCGTTAATGGTCCACGTCTTAATAATATATTTGTTTAAATCATAGAAGGAGAATGATGATGATGATTACATACACATGCTACCTGGCCTATGGAATGCAAAAAAAGTAAGTTCGTTCAAGTTCTTTCCATTTTCTTTTTGATAAATATAAATTTAGTTTCGTTTATTTTAAGCTATATTGCCATGTCCCCCTGTCTATATCGAGTTAAGGGTTGCTGGTATTTTTTCTTCCGGGGAGATGGGTATATTTGAATTAATATTACAGTACCTTTTTATTTTATAGGGGTTACTATTCAAAATCCTTAATATCGTATGGATCATTAATATTATGTACCGAAATTTAAAAAATGTATACATCTAAAGGTACTCAGTTTTTCATTATCTCACAACAAATGTTGTGTGTAGCGCCCTCCGCAGCAGAACTCAACTATCCATATGTTGCGGAGGGTGCTACACACAACATTTTTTGTGAGATAATGAAAAACTGAGTACCAAATGTTAAAGAACATTTAGAGACGGCTGAAGTATCCATAAATATAACCATTTCTAATATTCGTGTAGCACCACAAATATTCGAAAATTTGAACCAGCCGTCGAAAAATGAAATAGCGCCTTTAACGTTCTATTCCAGCCAATGCCGATGTTGGCTTGTGTTGGATTTTTCGTGTTAGCTATGATGAGACGCACAATCAGCCGGCCCGTGTATTGTTATTAATAATTAATTAATTAACGATACCATATTTTTTTAAAGTGATGCTGATTTGGTATGATCATATTGACTAAATTTCACACATTTTGAAGTCTAAAACTATACCTTAAACTTTTTCCAAATGCTCTAAAAAAAGTTTGTATAACAAATTTAATCGCTCGAACAAGGCTCAGGTGTAAAAGGTTGAAGACTCTCAGGCATCGATTATGTGGGGGAAACGTCACTATGTAGCAGATACGCTTACTTCCGAACTTAACGCAAGTATGCAGCACGCAGCGAAATGGCTAGCCACGATTCACAGCAAGTACATTTTGCTTCGCGTCAACCTCAGATCTGCGTGTGTCGATCGACAGTGCTTTACTTTGTGCATGCATGTTGTCAATACAGCGCAGCGAAGCGTATTACGCTAGTTCACATATACTATGCCAAGGAGCTCCGAGAAGAAAAACAATGCATGCATGCTACATCGAGGTCTTGGCTTAAGCCCACATAACATAACATAACATCTAACAGCTCTCCCTACGTGATGTCGAAGAGTAGCAGGCCGATCCAGTCACCTGTGTTTGTTCAGTCTTAGCTCTATGGTTCAGGCTACTTGACCTAAAATAAGTTTTCCATAAATTTACCAACACAATTACATATATTTACATGATAATATTTATTTTCTCATCAATTATATCTTTGTTTAAAAAAATATTTTCCCTCCAATATATACATGAATGAGAATCTTTTAAATAAATGTTAAACACTACGATGAAGCACTTGCCCTCTTCGTGACTCCTATCAGGGCCGAAGGTTTAGCTTTGGGCAAGGCTCGTGCATTCCAACCTAGGGGGTAAATGCGTAGTGCTCAAGAAACAATACACGCGGGTAAGTGTCAATGTTGCACGGAACGCACACCGTACGCAATATGGTATCGCGCTAGGGATATATCATGTGTGCAACGCGTGAGAGCCTTTAACTATTCAGACGTAAATGAACGTTAAAAAAAACACAAAAAACAGGGTGTGTAAAATATCGTTACTTGTGTTTCAGGATAAAGATGGGACAGTCAATCTTCTCTCCAGTAGTGTTAGAACGAGTGTTGATTCCTCGTTTACCAGCTATATATATGGGTCATTTTGAGAGAGAGAAAAAGAAGAAGAAGAGAAACAAGACGTTAATAAAAAGAAGAAACACTTTGCCTTGTTAGAAAAGCAAAGCAAAGCAAAACAAATCACACAAACTTAATAACACAAAAATAAAACAAAATTAGAAAGGATGAACACATTCACACCCTGACCGCATATGGCAGGGGTATATGTGAGAAAATACAATTGTAACAATAATGCATGAAAATAATTGATGTCCTAGCAATACTCTTACAATTTTGGTGCATCGTGTGTGTGGGTACGGTGCCCGTGCGCGTGTTGTCACATCATCCCGATATCTGTGCGCAGTGATATTCAAGGTAAATCACAATTTCCCTATCATTTTCATGGTTCTAGGGGGGTGTTTCACAATGATCCTAAGTCGAACTTAACTCTAAGTTGGACTTAAATATTATAGAGAACCATTTGTAGCCCTAAAATAAAATATATTCAAAAGCAAAAATGCATGTAATTTAGACTTTTGATAAATTCCTCATCAAGAACGTGAACATTTCTTGATAACAGAAAATGTGAATGATTTGAATCAACATTCTATGCCTTTTAAAATAACTTTTTCAAAATATTTTCAATGAAGCTAATGGCTTTCCAAAATTGTTAAGTCCAACTTAAAGATAATTTCAACTTAGGATCTTTGTAAAACATCCCCCTGAAACCTCAAAGCTAACACTTACTGTTAAATACAGTATGGCTACCATCTTTGATTATAGGTCCTTTCCAAAAGGTAATCTCAAAACTAAAATACACTGTTGCTCATAAAGTTGATTTAATATTTGTTTACCCCTATTTATTGAATTATTTTGACGATGATTTATTCCTAATAGATCTAGATAATAGTATACATCTTCAGATTGAATTGGATAATGATTTGCCAGTGTCTGTTTTGCGTGACTGCTAAAGCATGTGTGTGCTACTATGCTCATCAACTAGGGGACCTACGCCCTTAAGTCATAAATGACAGTAATGAGGATTAATGCCCCACAAAAAGGCACTAATATAGCAAATCGACACGGTTTTGATCCTGAGGCCTCACAGTTACGAGGCCTTTGCTTTGCCACTGTACGCAGCGGGGGCGAGGGTAGGGGGCAGTTCCAATAACAACAAAAAAAGAAAGAAAATGCAATAAATTATCAATAATTCATGGAATTTCCCACCGGTCCCCAACATAAAAAAAAAAATCTTCTGTGTGCCCATGCCTTGAGCCATAATGCATGGCCGTACAGTGAATGTTTTAAATCAATAATTCATTGCATTTTCTTTGTTTGTTGGTATTTGTGGGAACCGCCCCCTACCCTAGCCCCCGCTGCGTACAGTCATGGTTCAGTGGCAAAGCAATGGCCTCATAACAGTGAGGCCCCATGATCAAAACCGTGTCGATGTGCTATATTAGTGCCCTCTTGTGGGGCATTCATCCTCACTTCTGTCATTTATGACTTAAGGGCGTAGATCCCCTAGTTGATAAGCATAGTAACATACACATGCTTTAGCAGTCACGCAAAGCACACACTGGCAAATTATTATTGAATTAAATCTGAAGATGTATACTATTATCTAGATCTATTAGGAATAAATCATTGTCAAAATCATTCAATAAAATGAGGTAAAAAAATATTCCAACTTCATGAGCAACAGTGTATACTGAGGGAATACAAGGAACAAATTAAAATGTTACTTCATGAGGGATCGTTCAGAAATGGCGCGGCAAAACAATGGAGTGTTCTTTTGTATGAGATAAAGTGAAGTACACTTCACATTCCAACTACATGTCTCACAGAGCTAGAGCTTGGTGAATACGCGCAGGGCCGTAGTAGCGCGTACCTCTCATTCATTTACACGTGTTTTTAAAAAAAATATCCTGGATGTTTTCTTTTGGGTGTGGCTGCGGTTTACAGCGGCCAATCTGAACGAACCTTCACAGAAAAAAATGTTGGTACTCACTGATCTCAGCTATCACATCTGGAACTCTTTTATTGGACAAATCGACTAGTCCACGAGTATCGAATGTAGTTACATAATGACTTAGTCTGGCAGGGTCTCGGAATATAGTCTCGCCTCCATCCGACGCTTCATCTTTCTCAACATAGACTTGTTCCCAGCTATCTAAACATTAAAATGACAGATGTATGCATGAAATTTGATCCCAACATTTCAGCTACGTCTTGTCCCATTAAAAATGTTGGAGCATTTGAAGAAGAATTGTATTCAGACATGTCTCTGGGGAGCTCTCTTATGTGATAATCGTCCACACTAACCTGAACACTACTCTATGTACCCCCTTAGAAAAAAGTATCAAAGTCTTTTTTTCACCTTTACTCTTAACTTAATCTTCGCCTTATCTCTTCACATGCCATGCAAATTATCTCTCAGTCAAACGTAGCATGTATCAAGTGGTGGTTAAACTTAGGAATTCGAAAGCATTCAAAAAATGTTTTCATTCTAAAATAAATACGTTAAAAGCAATGTCATGTATCTAATCGAGACCGGAAATAGCTTCAATGTTCCACAAAGCAATTAATTTGTTTCTGTTAGACAAATGAAAGGTTTAATCAACTAACACTTCAGTTCCCTGTACCTTTGAATGCAAAGTGAAGAGAGTTTAGAAAGCTACTCTTGCCGGAACCCTGGACACCGAAGACACCTAGTCGAACCTTTGAAGGTTTTTCGAATCCATCATCTCCATCTTTGGCAGTCCATTTATAAGGTCTGTAACCTCGAATCTTCTCACGGAACCGTCCAATTTCTGCTGCTGTTTGATGATTGAAAGTTGACACGGATGTCAAAGTTTGGAGACGAAAATGATCGCCATGTAATAAGAGCAATATACATGATTCAATCATATCACTTTGAGCTCCCTCTTTCACTCTGAACAAGCCAAACACAATGATCTTGCCAGTGTCATAAATTCCAGCGAATTATCTTAAAATATCCTTATAGAATTTATGGCTTTAAACAAGGAAAAGGTAAAAAGAGCGGCTGTTACTCGTGCTGCAGAGGGTGGGGGTTTAAATATGGTAGATATCCAAATGAAATTTCAATCATCGCAATTATCTTGGTTTTCAAAATATATGAAAGGAGGTCGCAATGGAGAATTCTTTTTAGATATTGGATTAGTTCTATTCAAGACATACCATTAATTTTGAAAGTAAAGTGCTCAAGCAAAGACATGTTCTCGCTATGTAAGATGTATAAGTTACCAATATTATATGTCAATTGGCAATACAGAAAACAAGAAAAGTTAATAAGTAATATCAAGATAAATCTTTCCTAGTGAAGCCTTTTAAGTCGTCGATTGCGTTAAAGGTAATACAAAGTTTTGGTATTGGGTCATACATTTGGTTCAAATGAGCATATTGAGGGCATATGCCATCCTAAAATATTCAGTGATCGTTGTTGCGGTTGAAATCGAGTCTAAAGTTATGAAATTGTAAATAATAAACTCTTTATGTTGTATAGCTCCCTCTCAAGGTCAAGATATTAATTAAGCTATAAAACAATATTTCATGACTAAAATCGACCGTTTAGCTATTCTCGTTAAGAAAATGTATATTACAACTACACATTCTGAGATTTTCATGATCGCAGCTATATTGTAAGGCCGTAGGCGCTATTTCGATTCATCAAAATTTACCGGGAGCACTGGTACATTTTTATATTCAATTTTTCTCGAAAGCAGAAGAGTTTTAGGGTCTAAATTTTCAAGTGCTTATAATACATCCACAGGGGCATCCAAATATATCAAAATTGTAAAGAATCACTATCCACCCAATTGTAACAATTTCCCAAAACTTTGTATTACCTTTAACCAGTATTTGCCATGCAACACCTCCTTTTATTTTTTCCTCGCTGCGTGAATATCAATGCATATTTTTAAGTTTGCCCTCTTGATTTCTCTGTTACGTAGCTAGTTAAAAAAGGGGCCGTTCAATGTCATCAAAATTGTTGAAATAGCATTGTAGAGATGATAAACAATAGGGACTTTTAGATTGAGTGGACGAGAACACGACGAACGCCGACTGATCATGCGTGTCAACGTACTTAACTGCCCATGTTGACTACAATTAGAAATCCTTTAGATTGCACTCGACGATATACATGCATGCAGGAAGTAACACTATGAACATCACGGACAAAGAAATAGGACAAAATATACAGTTTCTCATTCTACATCAACAAAAGAACATCCCTTCACTGCTATTATGTAAAAATGTGTAGAACAGGTAAATATGCATGTGACACCTGTTCTACACATTTTTACATATAGCAGGGAAGGGGATGTTTCTTTGTCTACCTGAGGAACTGTATTATGCGCACGCGGCATACTAGTACCTTGAGCATGTAAAGGCGCTATATAAATATCAATATTTATGTATGTATGTACTAGATTTAGGGAAATCAAGGTTGACGCATTCTCGACGACGTAACGCATGCGCATTGCCTTAAAATGATGTCACACGTTGCAGTCAAAGCTGTTGACATGCAAATCTAAAAGTCCCTAGTAAGAATGATAGAACGTCGTTACGCTTAACTCTTACACTGCCATGAGACTGCTAGCGCGCTATTGTTATAGTGCCATGTGCACGCGAGCGTGCTATCGATTGAAAGCCACGTTCATGCTAGCGAGCCACCGCTACGGTGCTTTGTGCGCGCTAGCGCCCAGATGTAATAACAGTTATTGTTCATGCCCATTGCACCGTGTTGAGTGTTTTTGCAGCGCTATTGAAAGTACCGTCGCGTGCATCAGATTATCGGCTTTGGATTACGCGTCTTCAGTCAGACCGCAGCGTGCGCGATAATGAGGCTGTGCGGCAATTTTTATTCAGATTCCCGTTCGGTGAAAAGCTCGCTTACAACGCTCTCGTAAAACACGAGACCAACCACGGGATTTTGGTAGCATCATTTTGTCGCCCTCGTATGGCTTACAGTGCAATTCATCACGGCGGAATCGTGGGGTAAGTCAATCTCTGAAATTTTCGCTGTTCTTTGACACCAAATTTGCCCAAATTAGTTAGATTTTGCGCTTACTTTTATCGCAAACAAAAAGAGCGTTTTTTAGTCCTCGGAAATTAACTACTCATTACATAGTGTCGTATTTTGCTTGTTCCTGACTGGTATTGATAATATTATTTCGAATTTTTGCATCCTACGTCGTCTTTGCTAACCAGTCCATCGTTTGATGTTGAAAACACGTAGATGCAAGTAATGTTTGAATAAGAAATATGCCCAAATTATTGGACTATATTTTGGAAATCTACCGGAAGTAGACGGAAAATGATTCGAAACCGCGGGGAATTGCTATGGCTACGGCCTTTTAGTCAGGAATGGCGGGGTTTCTTGTGTGTCGCTGTGCCATTGTCATGTGTGTGGCGCATACAGCAGGAATTTATGTAGTCCCATGTGTATATATTTTTGTCAGCTTTTTAGTTTTTGTTGTCGCAAATCGACAGCAATGTAAATAAATCGACTGCTCATTAGTCATTGCTATTCATTATAAATCTAGATCAAATGATATGTTTTAAATGTATATTTACACGGGTTTAAACATGTTTAGACAAGTAATGAAGGGGTTTGGTAACTGATCAAATTGTTTTGTACTGGAATCCTGAGCTGAGCGAGTGAGCTGAGCTGAGCTCAGTGAGCTGGATATTAAAATGACAAATTACTTAAACTAAAGGATAGGTCTAATTAATTATATTAATTTGGGGTTCTCAAACTTTGGTTCTGCCTTCTGCTCAACTCAAACTTTACAGCCAGCCACAGAAATAAGCAGCATTTCCTTGTGCGAGTTGTAGACCTATGATTATGAACAGAGCAGAATTAAAACAAAAAGCCAAAGGTAAACACTTACATTTTAGAACTTGTGCACATCTTGAAAAATGAAGGGAAAACTTCATGAATCTGACACCTGTAATTTGTTTTCATTTAAAAAAATAAATTTGAAAGCAAGCCAGTTTTGTCTACCATAAATGGCTAGCTACTTTGATAAGATCTTTTCAAATCCCCATACATTGAACTAAGACATTTTAATTATTCTTCTTATCATTTGTTGTTGTTTTTCTGACAGACGCACTCAACCATCGAAGCTTGCGGGACATTGACAGACATCACACATCAGTCTCCATTGCATTCCTGGATCAACATTTGCTGGACTCCATGCCTTTGTTCGTTTTAATGGTTATTTATTTGAAGACTCAACCGCAGTTTTGCTTCACGTTGGAACAAACAATCTTGAACGGGGAGTTTGGGAGAAGGACGAGAAGGATTTTGTTCAGTTTATTCCTTTCAATAAAACAAAAATCTCTTTTCATCTTCAACATCATTAACACAATCACAATCGTCATCGCCATCACAATCATTATATGCGTGTGATGGTCTCAACATAAATGTCAAAGTCAGTTTATAAATAAAATATAAATATTAGAAAATGCAAATTTTATTTGTAGTCCTATCGCATTTATTATTTGTAGTAGTGTTAAATAATACATTTTTTTGTCCATTTACTAGGCTATTCAGAAGAAACCAGACCTGGTTTTCTTTTGGGTTAGTTGGCATGAATTTTGATTAAGAAATGTGAATTAAACAGACCTGTTAAATAATAGCCCCCCCCCCCCCACAAAAGAAAAAATCTTTTTAAAAGATATATTTTGCAGATTTGTATTTCATCCAGAAATAGTACCTACACAGGGTAAACATAATATAAATAGTCAAGCATTGACATATTTTGATATGTTGGTGATGATGATTGTGATGGTGGTGATGGCGACGGTGGAGATGATGGCTATGGTGATGATAATGATGACGGTGATTATGATGATGGCAGTGGTGATGATGTCGGTGGTGATGGCGATCATGATGGATATGGTGATGATGATAATGATGACAGTGATCATGATGACGATGATTATCTTGATGGCAATGCTGATGGTGGTGATGATGAGGGTGATTATGATGGCAATGCTGGTCGTTAACGTGATGGTGATGATGGCAATTAATGGCGATGTAGGTGGTGCATGGTGATGATCATGATGACGGTGATTATGATGATTGTGATGCAATGCTAATGGTGGTGATGATGATGTAGGTGGTGACGGCGATGATGGCTATGGTGATGATGATAATGATTGTGATGGCGATGACGATTGTGATTGTGTTAATGATGTTGAAGATGAAAAATTAGAATTCTACAAGTTTTATTTGAGCCCTTCAGCCCACCGCACACTTATATTTCTATCCAAGGGTCATATTACACACAAACAAACCCCGAAAATAAATTTCCAGATATATATATATTCCGCGGGTCACTTTAAAACAAAATCAAACAGAAAAGAGAATAAGGGAAAGAATTTTGTTATATTTTATTTCCAGGAATACACATGAACTGGAGTAACGCAATTGACAAAAGAATTATGAAATAAAATATTACCATCATCGAATGTCTGGGAATTACCAAAAGAAATTCCTGTTTAAGGCTCTTCTAATTAGCCCATGGTTTACAAATATAAAAACACATTTCAGAACTTTTACAACCATGAAATTAATAGCATGGGAACAATCATATTTTCAATTTTCAATAACATTGCCCCCCCCCTGAAAGTTTGTATTTACACATACATACATTTCATAACGAATAATGTGTCTTCTTTGTTAAAATGATATCAAAGCCTGGCCAAAAATAGCCTTTATAGACACTTAAATCCCCTCTTCTGTCCCTAGAGCTGGAATTCTATATTGTACTTGTGTGCGTATCCGTATACAACTTTGTACTTTCCGTTCACTTCTATAATTATGTAGCGCATGAGTATCGTACACAATAATAAGTATGTGGGGCAATACAAAAGCCTCTACGACCGGGGGTTACGCACACGAGAGTAATTCATGAATATCCCTAATCTCCGTCTATTTTCCGTGCGTGTTCACGTATAGCGCGCAGACTGGTTGGACCGCGAATCGACGCAAAGCTATATATAACGTGGTATCCCCCGGTTGATCTCGATGCGAAACGCTCGTCGATCGGCCATGTCTTATTTTCCGCCGGAGTCTATTATGCATCAGCTACTACTTTGCTTGTTCCTGACTGGTATTGAGACAGACATTGACAGGAAGTATAATATTATGTTAGGAAAATATCTACATTATGTGGTAAGCCAAAATTCAGCGAGATGCACCCCCGATAAAAATGGTTATTTAACGTGTATATCCGACTCTTCAAATATTTTTTTTTGCAAGTTTTTTTTGGTGTTTTTTTCACATTTTGAAACTTCACTCACTATTTATTGAATAGTACATTATAATGTTTATAGTTCTGGCTCAATATTCATGACGAATTCAATGTCATTAAATGAATCCTGAGCATAGCAGAAAGATGAGAACTGTGCCATGTTTTTGCTTATTACGTATTCATGAGGAGCAAATTCGTGCATACGATATGAATAAATGGAAGCGAATTCGCGCACGCTGCGGTCTGACTGTCTTTGTATACAACAGTCAGATTGGATTTTCTCGAGTAATTTAGAGATTTGTTTTGGATATCATATATCATCATTATGCCTTCCCATCGCATTGGATTGGTTCGACAACTCACTGATAGTGCTTATTTACTTCAGCAAAATTACAAATTCATGAAATGATATTGGTAGGCCTATCAATGGAAAAAGGGTGAAATTTCCTACAACTCTCATTTACTATAATTGTTTATACAACATACGAATGAGAAGTTATAGGGGATCAAACATAGTAAAGATTTTAAAAACACGCACTTAAACCAACCCTAAAATTAACTTGGCACGCAGGGGCTTTGTTGCTGGCACAATAGAGATTAGCACTGTGGCACTGGGTGCATTGTATGGGTGGCAGCTTAAGAGTTAAGAACACCAATTTTAATAGTTGCGTTTTATTGCAGAGGGCGCTAAACAAAACAATTGTTTGTGAGATAGTCAAAAACTGAGTGACAAATTTTAAAGAACTTACAATTTAAATAACAAAATCATCTTTCTTTGATCAAAATCGGTTCAGAGACGGCTAAAATATCGATAAATATAACGATTTATATTATTTGTGGTGCCCCACAAATATTCGATAATTTGAACTAGCTGTTGGACAAATTTAAACAACGCCTTTTACGTATATTGTTATTATCAATTGATTAATTACTAATTAACGGTCACCGTTTTTATTTGAGAGGGGAGTTGAATTGGTATGATTGTATTGGCTAAATTTCACTCATTTTGGGGTCCAAAATTACCTGCATAGCAATTTTAGGTTCTGAAAGAGCACTAGAAATGTCAATTTTAATTTTAATTTATTTTATTCAACCATAAAAAGATACATATACAATAATTATTCATGAAAATATAAAAACATGGGGTTAGGAGCCCCTGAAGAAGTTTGAAAACAAACTTGTGATTGGGGCACCAACCATGGCACATATATCGAGAAAATTAACAAAAACAACATTAACGGGAAAACAAATATATACAAGAAAAAAAATTATAAAGACCTACATGTATATGAGGATAAGACATTTACAGCAAAGCACCAGCAAAGGACGCACACAGGACACGACGTCAGGCGACACAGGGTCACTATATGCACCCCGCTGGTGCTTTGCAGTATTACAAAACATTTATATACAAAAAACAAAAAAAAAAACAAGTGGAGCAAGTTATTCATTATTTAATTGAGCGTGGTTTTTGTACTGCAAGAACATTTCATTTTCCAAGAGTTTTTTGAATTTATCAAGAGTTTTACTTAGTTTAATATCATTGTCTAGGTCATTCCATAACTTAATTCCATTACAGCGTAAGGAATTTTGACTAATTGTAGTTTTGGGAAGAAATTGATGAAGATCTGCGTGTTGACGGGTGAAATATGAGTGATAGGAGGCATTTGTGCTAAAAAGATCATTAAAAATATCTGGCAAGGCATTCGTATGTTAATGATGCATACAGATATAAGTATACATAAGTACAAGGTCAGAGACCTTTAATGTTTTACATTCAACAAATCAATTGCTTGTATGGTTATTAAATGGTACATTACAAACTGTTCTTATTGCTTTTTTCTGAGTAATAAAAAGTCTATTCAAGTGTGTTTTAAATGTATTCCCCCAAATCATACAACAGTATTTGAGATGAGGCAAAATCAATGTGTTATATAATGAAATCATAATATGTCTAGGTAAAGTAAATTTAAGTCTGCAGAGGACACCAGTAGTTCTACATAGGCGAGTGCATAGATCATCAATTTGTGGTTTCCAGGATAAGAATTCGTTTATTTTGATACCTAAAAATGTAATATTTGATACTTGGGTAATAATCTTGCCATCCATAGTGACTTGTGGGATATCATTACTAACTTTTTAATTTTTTGTTTTAAAGAGAACATAATAGTTTTTTTCAAAATTTAAAGACAATTTATTGCATTTCAACCAGTTAACACCATTGTGGAGTTCCTTTTTTAACAGGTGAATTAATGTGCTGATTTTTGAGTTAGAAAGAGTAATACTGGTGTCATCCGCAAAAAAGTATGAAATTAAGAATTGAAGAACAATTTATAAAATCATTAATATATAACAAAAATAATAACGGGCCGAGAACAGACCCTTGCGGAACTCCGTATAATACACGGCTTAAATCTGATTTGACACCGTTGACCATTACATATTGCATACGATTGGATAAATAATCATGAAACCAATCAAGAGCATGACCTCTGATTCCATAATGTTCCATTTTTTAAAGAAGTATGTCATGGTCAACGGTGTCTAATGCCTTTGAGAGATTTAAAAATATACCAACAGTAAAATTACCCTTATCTATTTCTTGCATTATACGATCATACATATGAAATATAGGCATGTATGTAGAATATATTTTACGAAAACCAAATTGTTACAAGATCAATATATTATTATAATTCAGAAAATCATATAAAATAAATGTTCAAAAACAATTTTTTCTAATATTTTTGAAAAAAGGGTAAAACGGAAATAGGTCTATAATTAACGACATAATTACGGTCACCCTTTTTAAAAATTGGAACAATTTTTGCAGCTTTGAGTTCAGTAGGAAATTGACCATACCCAATAGACATGTTGAATATATGACAGAGAGGAAAAACATATTGATGTATACATTTTTTAGCAATGGATGGTATTATGTCATCAGAGCCACAGGAAGACGTTGATTTCAAGGAGGAGCAGATCTTTAATACTTCATTTATATCAGTAGGTTTCATATACATTGATTTGGCATTGTCATTACCCAAACAGCTCATAAAATCAATGCGACATTGAGGAATGTCATTGGCAAGATTTTGATCTATGTTAACAAAATATTTATTAAAATACATGGCTTTCATTTGATCGTTTTCAATACATTCATTCCTATAGTACATTTTTGTTGGGAGAGAAGCATGAGAGTTTTTCCCTAAAATATAATAATAATAATACATTATATTTATATAGCACTTATTACAATGTTTCTAAGCGCTTTACAAAGTTGTACTTAGATAATAATACATTCAATAACTATAATTAATAAATACTAATCAACCTACAATAAATTCAAAATCCATACATAAGCACAGATACATCTAGTCAATACATATAGATACAATAGAATACAATTAATTTTAGGGCGAAACATTACAAATTCAAATTAAGGCAATTACATTACATCTACCGTGCAAGACACATTAAGCTTCAGACTAACAGGGAGGATTAACAGGAAGAATTAAAAAGGAATGTCTTAAGGGAGGATTTAAAAGAATCTAACGAAGGAGCTTCCCGAATCTCTAGAGGAAGTCTGTTCCAGAGCCTCGTAGCAGCTACGCTGAAGGCACGGTCTCCATATCGTGTTCGAGTTCTTGGACCTGGGGCCAGTTGCAGATGAGCATAGGTGGATGAGCGAAGTCTTATAGAGGTTGTCTGGGTCTTTGGTGAGATAAGTTCTGTGATGTAAATTGGAGCAAGTTCATGTTGGGCTTTGTAAGTTAGGATCAGGATTTTGAAGGTAATGCGTTGAGAGACGGGAAGCCAGTGAAGAGAGCGGAGGACTGGGGTAATGTTATCGTATTTTCTGGAACGGTTTATTAAACGAGCTGCAGCATTCTGAATTCGTTGAAGAGGTACAACATGAGAGTCTGGTAAGCCGTAAAATAAACTGGTGCAGTAGTCAAGGTGTGATGACACGAATGCGTGGACTAATCGTTCAGTTGCGCTAGCCGTCAGGTACTTTCTTATTTTACCTATCTTGGAGATTCCAAAAGCTGCTGCTCGAGACTTCGAACGTATGTGGTCAGCCATGGTGAGATTCTTATCAAGAATAACACCGAGATCACGAGAGGCCTGAACACATGCGATATACGTTCCATCGCCAATTTGCAGTACAGGGAGAATCCGAGCACCTCTGAACCTGGAGAATACATGGATGACCTCAGTCTTAGAGTCATTGATTTGAAGATTGTTCTGTAGTGACCATTCCTTAACATCTGCTATACACTGCTGTAGCTTTTGAAGTCCGACGTCATGTTCCTCGGGCCTGATGACGGCATACAACTGAGTGTCATATGCGTACATGGTATGTAGGATTCCTTGATGGGCATTGATGACTTGCGATAGAGGGCCAGTGTACAGTACAAACGCCAAAGGACCAATGACCGATCCCTGAGGAATACCCTGGGAGAGAGGAAAAGACTTGGAAACAGCATCGTTAACTACGAATTTCTGTCTCCGATTTTTTAGATAGGAGACCAGCCACTGTCGAGCTACATCCTTGATGCCGTAGTCACGTTCGAGTATTTCAATCAAATTCACATGGTCAATGGTGTCGAAAGCAGCACTGTAGTCCAGTAAAACCAGTATTGCTTCATAATCCCTGTCGACAGCCAGTAACAGATCGTTCATCCATTTCAACAGTGCTGTTTCAGTTGAGTAGGACGAGCGATAGGCCGACTGCATCTTGGGAAACAAGCAATTCTTCTCTAGATATGCTTTCAACTGAAAGCTAGCAACTCTTTCAAGAACTTTCGCAAGGAACATCAGGTTAGAAACAGGTCTAAAATTCCTTAGGTCATTGTGATCCAAACTACGCTTCTTCAGCAAGGGCACAACACGGGCTAACTTGAAGCTGTCAGGAACACTCCCAGAAGACAACGAGCCGTTTATGATGGAAGTGATAACTGGCAAATATTCATCCATACAACACTTGACCAGCCATGTTGGAAGGGGATCCAGCTTGCAATGTTTAGAAGCCATGGCATTGATCACTTTTCTAACTTGAATTTCAGACACTGGTTCGAAAGAAGAAAATTCACTAACACACGAAGGAATTTCCCCTATGTGACGAGAGGACAAGTTGGACCCTTACATGATTTGTTGGATTTTCTTCTGAAAGAACTCGCCAAAGTCATTTGCCAAGGTCTCATCTGAGTCACGGTCCGGAAGCACAGGAACCAGATCTGGGCAAGACAACTTGTTGACGAACTTGAAAAGTTGTTTCGTGTCACACCCTTCCACCTCCGCCACCATGAACTGGGATTTGGACTCCACAAGCTTGTCATTGTAGGACTTGCAGAGTTGATGATATATCTGCTTGTGAATCTCTAGGCCTGATTTCGTCATCGTCCGCTCTGCACGGCGTTTAACTCGCTTAGCCTGTTTAATAGATTCGGTGTACCACGGAGCACGTGGCCTAAGGGAAACGACAGATGATCGAGTTGGCGCGTGCTTATCCAAGAGTTCCTGGAGCACACTACTGTACTGTAGAACTGCTTCAGAGGAACATGATGGAAGCGAAAGTGAGGATGTAAGAGAAGATTCCAAAATATCTGACTTGAATAAGTCCATATTGATATCACGAAGCTTCCTACAGGTAACACGCTTCTTGGTAGCAGCAGGACGTTCCAGGTTTAGTGTGCACCATATACAGTCATGATCGGATGGAAGACCCCTGATAGAATCAATCTCAGGAACCACTTCGTCGACCCTTCTAGTTATCCAAAAGTCGAGCGTATGTCCAGCTTGATGTGTTGAAGTCATCACGTGCTGCTGAAAACCTGCCTCTTCTAGGATATTGAGGAAGGTGGTAGCATCTTTGTTCCTGCAGTCGTCTACATGGATGTTAAAGTCACCAACAAGCATTGGGATGTTATCAACAACTGCGACAGATTCCATCAAAGAGGAAAATTCCTTCAAGAACAAAGAAAAACTTAGTTTGTTCTTTGATGATGGAGGTGGTCTATAGATAGCATAAATGTGAAACACTGATGCACCGTTAGACCGAATAGTAAAGTCCATTATCTCGAATGATTCATAGTTTATACTAAAGTCTTGAAGACTCACTTTGACCGCGGAACGATAGATAATGCAGGTGCCTCCAACAGAACTGGTCGTACGAGGTTTGTGCACTCATAATTACGTAGCGTTGCCCTAAAATATGATTAATTTCTTTCCATGTTTTTTTTTCATGTTGCCTTTTAGGATGTCAAATTTTTAATGATAGTGTTCCTTTTTAACAGAGCGGATGATTTTAATCAATGAATTGTTATATTTTGTTATATTTCTCTTCTTTTTTTCTTTTAGTTTGTAATGGTCCAGAATGTTTTCGAAAATCTTTATATAAATTATTTTTCTTATTAATTGACTTTATAATGGCAGAGGAGATCCAGGGTTTATGGATTCTTCTTTTTTTAATAATTTTATTGCGAACGACAGGGAGACATTCATTATAGATACGATAAAAAATAGAGTAAAACATGTCATAAGCATGATTCACATCTTTTGAGGCATAAATAGGATTCTAGTCTACACAGCTCAATTTCTTTTTAAAATCATCAATCCTAGAATCATTTATCAATCTCTTAAAACGGGATTCCTTTACAGGTAAATTATGAGTGTATTTTTGGCAACATAAAATATTGGAAAATGATCTGATATACCTGAGTACAATAACCCTCAATCGTGTTCAATTTGAATTGCATTAGTGAAGATGTTATCTATCACATTAGCAGATTTATCAGAGATACGAGTAGGCTTAGTGATAACTGGAAATAAGCTGTAGAGAAACATAGTATCAAGAAATTCTTTACTTTTTGCGTGACTTTCAGTATTCAATAAATTCATATTGTAGTCTCCCATTAAATATAGTAATTTAGTTTCTGTCTGTATAGAAGAAAGAAGAGAATCTAACTCACCTAGAAAAGAATCAATGTCAGTATTAGGTGGTCTATAAATATTTCCAACGATAATATTTTTAGAATTGGCGTCAACAATTTCAATAAATGCAGTTTGAAGGAATGAGTTATTTATAGTTAAGTCCGGTCTCTCCAAGAAATCAACGCTTTCTGAAATATACAAGGCAACACCACCACCAATCTTTGAGTCACAACATGTGTGAACAAATGAATAATTAGGTACATTATATACTGAAATTAACATGGAAGATTTCAGCCAAGTCTCTGACACTCCTATAACAGAAAATGAAAAATCTAAAGACATCAATAACTCCTCGAGTTTATTGAAATTTGAGCCTAGACTTCTAGCATTTAAGTGTAAACAAAGACATCCTGCTGCCATTATTTTAAAATTTATTGTGAAAACTATCAGGAAGATAATATGAACATGGATTTGTTGGAAATCTAAATATATCAGTATCTTCAGTATCTTCTTCATGAGGTTGCAAGTTGAGTAAGTATTGCACATCTTCAAGCATATTACCAATTAAGAAAGGATTGATTTTAAGATTTTGAACTTTAGCATATGTAATACTCTTATTCATATAAAAAAACTGTTGTAATGTCCACAAAAACTCATCATTTTCAACAATATGCTTAAAAGGAAAGATTTGCTCATAGCAGTTGGTACATATATACTGACATATATCAATTTGATCACAATTTAGGTCACATACAACGCCACAGGTGGAGCACAATACTCTCCTGGACATATAGGTAATCGCAGTAACAAATAAAGATTAAAAAGTCAGTTGTTCGATCAAGGAAAAAAAAGAAAACACATATCAAACTTGCCAGAACCACAGATTTCAGTGTTCGGATGGTATGATGTCGATTCGAAATGAATAATTGGCAAAAGGAAAGCACTCAGAGTCATCAAAATAAGTTCAGACGTACAAGATCTGCTTCAGAAGACACAATTGATGTGTTCAACTTGCCTCCATACGCTTTCACTTGTACACAAATTCTACCATCTGCTGTCCAAGAGTTGGTCACTTTCTTACTCGTATACACTTTGCGATACAGATCCTGGTTTAGCGCAGTGAGGTCTTCTTGAATTGAGATGCCACTTCCTTTCAATCTTCTGCGGGATTTGATCGTTTTGGACCTCACGCGGTAGCTAAGGAATTTTACTATTAGTGCTCTATGATATCCAGGCTTAACCTTTCCAACTCTATGACAGCGATCAATATCAGGTGAAGACACATCGAGGCCAAGTCGATTTCGAAAGACATCAAGTGCGATCATTTCACAGTTTTCATCTCGACTCTCCTCGATTCCGAAGACGCGAATACAATTACGACGCGAATATTGCTCCATGTCGTTGTTTGCTCGCTTGAGAATTTTTAGTTGCTGAAATCCCTCTGTACTTCGTCAAGCTTAACATGCAGTTCGTGGATGGACCCACGGTTCTCCTCGCTGCAATTCAACAAGCGCTGGTAGGTAGTATCAACAACTCTGTGAACCATAGATGTAATCATGGCCATCATCTTTTCATGGAACGTATCATTGGCCATGAGGTCTGTCATCACCTCACTGACTAAATCTGCTGGAGTGAGAGGTTGACCCTGGGCTGAGTCAGTCGGCAGTGAAACCTGTGGAAGTTCGTTGGATGTCGAGCCAGCAAACGGTGTATTGCCAGCCTTTCCAAGGACCTCTGTTTCAGGACTCGGCGATGGGGGCAGTGCTGTCATAATTGGCTTCAGCATGACTACTCATGGTGCAATCACCCTGCTTTGCATTTGGCTTAGTCAATTTTGACTTTCTGGTATTTATTGGCATGATAAAAACTCAGATTCTACAGGTAGGCCACTGATGAGAGTAATACAGAAGCAAAAAGTGACAGTTTGATGAAGCGAGTGATGGAAAAGACACAATTCAGCACACAATAAAGTGAAGATTGTCAGCTTTGTCATACGTGTACTGTTAGGCTTGCATAGACTTGTAGGCCGTACGTTTAACGCCGTACGTGTAACGCCGTAGGCCAGAAGTGTAACTACCCAGCACAAAAATCAATAGATGGGACACTCCTGATAATTGGTTTTCAAGGCTGAGAAAACGAATGACAATGTCATGTTAAATATCATACCACAAATCTTCGGAATCCAATGGTAGTTCTGGCAAGAGTAGGTAGGTGGAGTTAGAGTTTAAAAGACGTTAAAGAAGTCCAAAGGTCATAATCAGGGCAGCTATAAACAAAGCATTTCCAGCACTAGCTTGTCTTCATGTCTTATGCCTTAATTTGACATCAATAAGATTAAGAGCACTAAAATGCACTATAAAGGCATTTGCAGTCTGAACAAGAACTCAATTATCCCTTCAAAATCGAGTGCTCGGTCTTGTTATTGAAAACAAGTCAGAACAAAATGTTGGAACCTGCTGGATTTACAGAGTGCAAGCCGGACATTTCTAAACAACAATTGAAACTTCCCCAAGGAAGACTAACATTTGATTTTTTGTTTTCATTCAAATGGTTAAATGTTCAGTTCTATCTCTCTTCGCCAAATAATCCAAACAAATAAATCAACCAAGTGGAATCAACTGTTAAACCAATTTATTATGAGTACTGAAAATTCCATTTGTTACTGCATGTCATAAAAGTATTACATGCATCGTTAACAATGTTAAATCTAAGATTCATGGCCCTACGTGTTATTAGTGTCTGTGACATGGTGTAATATTGAAGCCCTTAAAAGATTGCGCTTCAAACTGATCATCAAGTGCCTCAAAAAAAGTAAAACTATTTGAGTGACAGGTTTTTACCATAATAATTTCCCCCAATACACTACTGTGTTAAATGAACCGATGGGAAAAACGTTTTTGAAATTGAATTTTCCAATCATGAATATCTTGATAATTAGACGGGCGATCGGCTTGTAAAATTCATGGGATTTATTACTGGCATAAAGGTTTATAACTATGATTAAATCATGAGCTGAAACAAGGATTTTGTATAGAATCTGAGGCAAAGATACCAAATCCCTTTTAACAACAGCAATGGCGAACGATTGTTGCTAAAATTTCAGTCGTTGCATAGTTGGCTTTTTCCTAAAAAGAATTTCCATGAGTCATCAAGCTACATAAGGCTATGATCGACAAACATGATGTTGTCTTGAAAAAAAGTAAGAAAACATTGGAACTGGAATGAATAAGAGATAATGCGATCATGTAAACAACTGCTTTTTGTCCAAAGATCGAGCCATATGCAAATAAATTTTCAGATTATCTTTAATTTTACATCTGTCATTGAAGTCACTACCTAAGATCCACTATCTCTCATCTGAACAATGTTACCAAGTCCCTTTAAGGCAACAAGACAGATCATTGGATCCGAAGGTCATAGGAAATAGAAAGTAATAATTTAAAATTATGCAAACTTCATTTAATTCATAAATTGTAAACAAATCGCAGATAAATGTACAAACAAGGAAAGAGAACCTTTTAGAAACCCAAGGCTCATTTGAAATTTAGGCAGAAATGAATCACAAATTTTAAATGATTTCCTGGCATAACGTATACACCAAATCGCATCAATTGAGTTTTACAAATTCGATCTTTGTTTTCTTCTTCAGCTTCGGATGGGGAAAAATCCCCCCCTCCTCATTTTCCTCCTGTACGCGCACGCACGGAACGCGCTTAACATTTTCCACGAATAATGTCCCCTCACCTCGTGGCTCGACGCCGCACAATGGGCCAGGGAAGAACCAAAATGCGCAAAAAGTCATTGTGGGTGATTTTTCTTTCTAGTTCAGTTGAAAGATACCACATTAAAGAATATCTCAGTAAAAAATTAAATTCAAATATGCACAATAAGGGTATACCTTTATCTTTGAGTCTCCAGCAGTAAGACAACAGCAAGCACAATCTAAAACGTGTTCTCACTATCTTTCCTTTATCCCTATCTCCCTCTCTCTCTCTCTGCCTCACCTATTCTACATATATAACCATTAATGAATCATTTAATTTTCAGAGTATGATTAATCAATGCAATTAACGTGACCAGAATACAAGCTTCAGAAAGTTCAATTAAAGTTCTCGTAAACGTCAAAATGTCGCGAGCACGTACCTACATGTTGCTTGTCATTGTGTTGAAATCAATTGAAATGAATTGATTTGTTCGTCTATCAATATATCTCAGGCTGTGTTTTTTCTGCAATCAAGCAATGTATCGAAAGTCGGCGTGATATGCCTGAACATAATAGTTTATATTCTTTTCATCAATCATAGTATGCTAGTCTATTATTTCTGAATAAACGACTGAAAAAATACTATGGTATAGAACATTTGTAATTTCATACAAATTACCATATGCCAAAACTTACTATTAAAGCGATTCCACATCACAGGTTCGTTGTATTTTGCTATTCTATGTTTATATCGGTTTTTTATTTTACTGCTCTCAGTGCTTACACAGACTTTCCGAAAAAAGCCGTTTAGACTGAGAGAGTAACCGTGTTTGAATAAATAAATGAAATTAGATGACTATCCAGGCAGTGGGATTGAATGTTTTTGTAGATGTTATATGTTGTTATAATCAATGTATGAAGTGTGTAATTGCAAGGAATGGGCATGGAAGGTGTGATACTAACCTGAACCTGATTCATTTATGTACCACGCAACTCCAAAGGGAAACAGTAGCACCACAAGCACGGTTGTTACTTTACAGACTGTCAAATCCCCTGAAAAATACCAACATATAAGGAGGGATTTATTTGTATATGCAAAACTTTGAAGAAGAACCAGTAAGAGAAAAAGAAGATGAACAAAACAGACAGACAGACCAAAACAAAATAAAAAATAAGTGGATATACAAGAAGGGGGTTGGTGCAAAATTAAGTGGTGTGATCCAAAAAAGACATCCTTCAACAAAATAATTAGCCCTACATTAGCCAGGCAAAAAATGTTCGAGGAGTAAGTTGATATGCGTCTCTTTCATTTTTACCAAATGGTTAATCCATTGGAAACCATGAAAGGGCATATACCCCTTTAAAGCAGAATCATATCAATAAAGAAGGGCTATTAGATGTACATTCTAGTTGCACAGCTCCCCCACCCCTCATTTTCACGAACGGTTAGAGCCCCTTATTTAGTTGTTTGTTATTTTCTTTCTAACATTTCTACATTTTCCACGTACAATAACTAAATAACAAAGAACATATAGACGTAAGGTATAATACAAAATATACAAACAATAATAAATTCATGTCAAAATGTTACTTACATTATATACATTTAAGGCCATTAAAATAATTTGTAAAAAGTAATATTTAGCTTCCCCGCCGGCTTCCTTTTTGGGACCGCCTCCTAATTTTTGTTTTCCATTTTTTTTCTTCAATGAATAAAAACATGATAAACATACTAATTAAAAAAAAATTAAAAAAAGCTGGCGGCCATCTTAAAAAATAGCCCGACTGTCAGGGAAAATATACTAAGCGGCCATTTAAAAAAAAAAAAAAAAGGGGGGAAAAGGGGCCTCCTCCTTTCTATTTTTCAAATAGGCAGGACGCTAAACATGTTTTTGGGGTAATGGCCTGATAACGAAACTTTTTATTTCTATAACATATTATTATAAATTAAAGGTTTTATCAGAAGATGCATGGCATTTGCGTCGCCGTACAGTCAATCCCTATTATTCGATTAATTGAATCTAGAATGAAAATATTCTACTGTTCAGTATAATACTTGCTTTCAACATTTCTCAAACCCTGGTCAAAACTTACGTTAGGAAAAATCATTCAGAATTTTGGAATATCTGAAGCATATAAGAAAGACCACAACTAGCACATTATGTGTGTGTGTTTGTGTTTATGTGTGAAAATGTGAGTCTGTGCATGTAGTTGTGTACTTGGTTGTGAAAGTGCTGAAAACAAAAGTGTTGTTTGAAATCATAAGTGAAAGTATAAATGGTAACATATAGTCATAGTCAACTATTATAATAATAAAGTCATTTTTATATAGCGCATAATAATACATTTCGTATACGCTTTACAACAAACAATTATACAATATATATCATGATTAAATGATGACAAAATTCAGATATGATATCAATGGTATAAGATATACACACAATTGTAATAGTTGAATAATTACGAATTCATGGTAGTAAGAAATTACATCATTTGACATAAAGTAATCATATAACTAACATACCACTGAACGAACATAAATGACTTCAGAAGTGATTTGAATGATTCAACCTTCGAGGCGTTACGAACATTGAGGGGTAGGTTTCTCCAAAGGGTGTGTCTATATATAGTACCTCAGGGATCTTTCGCCGTATAATTGAGTATGGGTGCTTGGGACTTGTTAAAGACTTTCATGCTGTGATCGGAGAGTGCGGGCAGAAACATTTGGATGGAATAGCTCACATAACTATGCGGGGGTTTAATTTAGCCTTGGAATAGTTTGTATGTGAGAAGTAGGACTTTATTTGAAGTCTATTTGTTTTTTGACAGGATACCAGTGAAGACGAAGGAGGATGGGTGGTATGTGTTTCATCGTAAGTTGGTGGTCAATGCTGGGTCACAAGTTTCTTGCCTCTGCTGATGCCGCTATGTTGACATCGCCTTTATTCAGGCTAATCTTGGAATTGTATGGGCCGATCAAGGAATCTTGAGGAGATATGTTTATACCTTGTTTGGCGTTCAACAATAAGAGATAGAGCAACGTCGATCTGGCGCTGCACAGTGGCTGCCGGGCTCACGATTAATTGGGTTAAAAGAATTTCCATTTTCTGTTTAACTTTATAAAATTTGGAGTGGACTTTAACATATTATTATTATAACCTCTGTTTTCTTATCGTTTATGGCAAGTTGATTCTGAACGGGCTGTTCGGAATCAACTTTCCATAAACAATAGGAAAACAGAGGTTGGGCTAGAAGTTGGGCTAACTTCTGATGTCCTGAATTCATGCGTTCTTTTTGTCAATGGATACATTACATGTACGTTCTTAAGGATAACATATGACGTAAATCTTGGTGTCATCTGCGTAGATTATACTATTGAGCTTTTGAGCTGAGATTATAACGCTGATCGGTGCGGCTTGTACGGTGAACGTAACTCCAAGACAGAACCCTGAGCAACTCCGCATGTATCCTCGACAGTTTGTGTGTTACTGGTCCAAACTTTGACGACGTGACTCCGTTGTGAGAAGTACAATCTGAACCAGCTGTGAACAGAAGCGGCAAGTCCTTGAAGTCGTATTGGACGAAAAATGCTTCCAAGTGCTAGTTCAACACAATCAAGAGGTCATCTCGGAAATGTTTGATTTTCTCTTGGAAGAAATCAGCGAACCGGTTCGCAAGCTGAGCAGGACATTCGTGTTGAGGAGGGATGTGGACGTGTACTAGTGAGGTTAGTTGACGTACAACGTGGAACAGGTCTTTCTGATCGTAATCTGAAATCTTTGCCTGTATGTTTTGCTTCTTGGCCGGGTTGATCTGTTCGTTGTAGATCTTGCATTTTTGTGAGGTAAATATCTTTGTCAACTCGGAGGGAGGACTTTATGATTTTGCGTTCAAGTCTTAGTCTCTCCCGTTTCAACTTCAAGAGGGCTTCCGAATACTGCGTGAGGTGAAGTTAAAACTTCCTTTTCTTTTTTTTGTTCAGGATCGAAGGCAGAGCTCTATAGAACTGCGCAGACAGTTCATCCGTGTCACCTGACGGGTTTGGGAAGGGCTCGGAGGTTACAAAATCTATTGGTGCCCCTGGTACTGTTAGTGAGTTTTAAAAAACATTACCACAACTGTTAGCTTCTATGCGGCCTCGAAATGTTAGGCTAACAGCGCTGGTAGTGAATTACGACTAACATTACGCTTATAATGCGGGCAAAACAGCGCTATCGGTACTGTTAGTGCACTGCATGTTTGCGTTAACAACGTTTCTGTGCGGTCGCCGCTGTAGATCACAACCAACCGTAACTGACTCGTGACAGAAGAGCGAAGTGACACGTCAATGTTATAACATGGAAGAAATGTTGATCTCTCATTTTCGGAAAGATTGACGACTTTGTGTAGTAATACTCCTACACCACCGCCGGAGGAAGATATGCTCGGGACATGATATGTCATAGTTTAATAGGCAAAGTGCTTCGTAACGTTGCTAGGGCGTGACAGTCCCTCTCCGAATTCGTCAGCCTTATCTCTGTAATGGCCAGTACATCGATGCGATTGGATACGACACAGTCAAATACAGATTGTTGCTTTTCCCCTAGTTTTGAAAGAAATTGCGTTCAATAATGCAAAACAACTGAAGTTATTTTCCCCAGTAGTTAAGACAGGCACAGATTTCAGATTTCTTCTGTCGATACCGAGACAACCTAGCTGAAGGGGGGGGGGGGGGGGGGGCAAAATGACTGAAGGGGATATTGCTACTTACCAGTTGTATTGGATATCTTAATATGTCGATATATTTGTGTCCTTTTATCTTTCTATCTGTCTACATTGTTACCTATGAGGGCTCGCATGCCTCTGGGCAACAGTGAAGTATTTCACTTTTGCGAACCCTAGCCCATCTACATGTAGATAACCATTTTGTTTCCTCTTCTCCTTGCCTCGTACTCCTTTCTCTTTCTCTATTATTTTGAAGATAATTGTATTTATTATGTTGACTTTGTATATACTGTGAATTTCTGATTTGTATGGCCAAATAAATAATGATGATAATCAAAATAATTATAATAATAAATAATAATACAAATATTTATGAAGCGCAACATATCCATCTCTAGAGATGCTCAAGGCGCATACAAATAATTTAAATTAATATTCAACATACTTAAGATTAAAGAAATATTAAATGTTAACTTGCATTATATCGTACAAGTTCATGGTGCCAAGGTACATACAATGTGGCACAGTGAGATTGTTTGTTTTGCATGCATTGTATAAAAAGAACATTGACATTTAACAATATGCATTGAGCATCAGGTGAGTTTTAAGCCCAGTTTTGAAAGTAGAGAGAGTGTTGGCCATCTGAATAGAGAAAGGTAACTTGTTCCACAAAGAAGGAGCTGCTGATGCAAATGCTCTATCCCCCCAATTTCTTTTGGTACGTATTTCTTTAAGTCTAATATTATGTGATGAACGTAAACCAGAACGACCTGCAGAGTGGGGTGATAGAAGGGATGAAATATATTCCGGAGCTAGATCATTTAGTGCACGATAGGTTAAGAGTAGAATGTTATAGATCACATGCTGTTGAACAGGGAGCCAGTGCAGAGATTTTAAGATAGGAGTGATATGTGATGATCTTCTGGTGTTAGTTACAAGGCGAGCAGCAGCATTCTGAATTTGTTGCAATCGGTTAATTTGGTTGGCTGGTAGTCGAAAGAGTAATGAATTGCAATTATCAAGGTGCGAAGTAACAAAAGCATGTACTAACTGTTGGTTGGATTGAGGTGAGAGATATTGCCTAATTACACGGATATTACGTAGATTACAATTTCTCAAAGAATGTCCTGATCCGTCATGATTGTGGGAACGTGTAGAAATAGACTAGCTCTCGTGCTTTGTAGGTCTTTTTAGCACCTTCCTCTATATGTTCGAACTCAATGATGCCGAGGTGACGTAGGCATTCCACAGTGAGTCATCAAGTCGATTCAAAGGACTGCATTTCAAAGAACTTTTGATTCAAAAGAGCTGTCTTATTGAGTGCGTAAGCTCATGTTGAAAAGTTCATTGTCAAAACGAAGTGATTCACAACATTTGAAAGAAGATAGGTCAATTATAGGCGCCCAAAGTAAGTATTCCGCGATCAGCATGAGTCATCCCAGCGATCTAACTTGCCCTGTGAGAAAAAAGATAGGGCTATTACCCGTGAGATCTAGGTTGTCTTACTGTACTGGTTTTGAGAAAATTCGCGGTTGATTAAAATCGAAGAATCATGACGTTCAACATCACCTTCTTTTTAAAGTCCGCCAGATACCAACACAGAGTGATGCAAGATGTTATCAGTAGTCTATTATACTGCTAGAAAATTAGAATTTCCCATGGGACATAGACATAGCGATTGATATAATAATTATGCAAGTATATCGAGTTTCTTTTTACATAAAGATAATTCTAATATCATAAATTGTGAACGTAGAGATTACAATTAAAAAGAGAAAATACAGAAATAAAGCGCAATTTAGTGCGCACATTACCACATGCACTATTTGATGTGTTTTTTAAATAACCTCATGTGACGTAATAGGTAAATCTTTCAAAATAATTTGCACTCCGGTTATCGAAACACTATCACACGCCGCAGGCGAAAGAACAAACTTGTAATGCTGCACCCAACACAGATCTGCGCATCAAACCCGGTAAAATTATGAAAACGGCCCTTTGATCGACACTTGTGTAATAGTCTGCAATGTCAGCGAACATGTGTACATTCATTTCATGCAAAAGTATACTTTCAAGTTAGTTATACATGTAGTTATACAAATAAAGGTGCATGCATTACATTCTTTTGCACAAATATATCCCCGAGCCGTAGCCTTAATTCTTTTGGCAGGTTTTATTTGCTTTTATACATTAATATTGCTGTGATTTAAAGTAGAAACATCAAAATATCATAACATATCAAACTGTACTCCTTGTCACATGCAAAGAATATGATATTTTCACTAGCCTCTTGTGTGTTCGATGCGACAAATCACTTATTTTATTACTTGAACATTTTTCATAATTTATCGAGCAAGATATTTTGCAAATCTTAATTAAATGCTATACTTTATATGTTTATACACTGTCGCTCATCCTTTATGTGGGCATGCCTTGAACCATAATGCATGGCCCTACAGAGGAATGTTCCTGTTGGCGATTGGGGGGAAATGCAATGAATCCTTGATAATTTATTGTATTTTCTTTGTTTATTTTTGTGTGTAGGGGCGTCGACGTACCCTAGCGCCCGCTGCGTACAGTCATGATTAATTGACTAAGTAATGGCCTCGTTACTGTGAGCCCCCAGGATAAAAACCGTGTCGATGTGCTATATTTAGTGCCCTTTTGTGAGGCATTAATCCCCATTACTGTCAGTTATGACTTAACGACGTAGGTCCCCTAGTTGATTAGCATAGTAGCACACACATGCTTTAGCAATCACGCAAAACAAACACTCCCCAATTGTCATTCAATAAAATCTGAGAATGTATACTATTATCTAGATCTATTAGGAATAAATCATTTTAAAATTCATTCAAAAAATTGGGGTAAAAAATAATTATTCCACCATTATGACCAACAGTGTATATTATAATGTAAATAGCACCCGAATGGACGTAAATTGCGGTTAACACACACACACACACACGCACAGGCGCGTACGCAATTGGGGGGGGGGGGGTTGGGGTTGAACCCCCCCCCCCCCTTTAACTTTTTGTATGTGTGTGTTTTGGAGAAACCCCATCCCTTCGGTTTTTTAATAAGAAAAATAAAAATAAAAAAAATAATAAAACTGCTGTAATAGGTGGCCCCGAGAAGCTGACCTTACCCCCCCCCCCCCCCCAACGAAACGAAATATCTAGCGGCCAAATTTTCAAATTTTGGAACACACACACACACAAAAAAACAGTGGCTAGTCTTCCTCCATACTATACATGGGCTTGTAAATATTTGTAAATAAACTACACTGTTGGTCAGAATGGTGGAATAATTATTTTTTACCCCAATTTATGGAATTATTTTAAAGATAATTTAAAAATAATAGATCTAGATAATAGTATACATTCTCAGATTTTATTGAATAACAATTTGACAATGTGTGTTTTGCGTGACTGCTAAAGCATGTGTATGCTAATATGCTTATCAACTAGGGGACCTACGCCCTTAAGTCATACATGACAGTAATGAGGATTAATGTCCCACAAAAGGCACTAATATAGCACATCGACACGGTTTTGATCCGGGGTCCACACAGTTACGAGGCCATTGCTTTGTCACTGAACCATGACTGTACCCATGACTATTCGAAACTAATCGATGCATGATAAGAGTGCGTTGAAAAACACACCACGTTTCAAATGAAATTAATGCATCGATGTATGTATGTACCTTGGCACTATGAAGTTGTGTTATTTAATGCAAGTTAACATTTAATATTTCTTTAATCTTAGGTATGTTGAATATTGATCTAAATTATTTGTATGCGCCTTGAGCATCTCTAGAGATTAATATGTTGCGCTTTATAAATATTGTTGTTATTAGTATTATCAATAATTAATACAAATGTAGTTATTAAAATATTCGGAGATAAGTTGTATTGATGATTGATCAAGAAGTTATTGCTTCTACACCACTCCTACACCACCGCCGGAGGAAGATATGCTCGGGACATGATATGTCATAGTTTAATAGGCAAAGTGCTTCGTAACGTTGCTAGGGCGTGACAGTCCCTCTCCGAATTCGTCAGCCTTATCTCTGTAATGGCCAGTACATCGATGCGATTGGATACGACACAGTCAAATACAGATTGTTGCTTTTCCCCTAGTTTTGAAAGAAATTGCGTTCAATAATGCAAAACAACTGAAGTTATTTTCCCCAGTAGTTAAGACAGGCACAGATTTCAGATTTCTTCTGTCGATACCGAGACAACCTAGCTGAAGGGGGGGGGGGGGGCAAAATGACTGAAGGGGATATTGCTACTTACCAGTTGTATTGGATATCTTAATATGTCGATATATTTGTGTCCTTTTATCTTTCTATCTGTCTACATTGTTACCTATGAGGGCTCGCATGCCTCTGGGCAACAGTGAAGTATTTCACTTTTGCGAACCCTAGCCCATCTACATGTAGATAACCATTTTGTTTCCTCTTCTCCTTGCCTCGTACTCCTTTCTCTTTCTCTATTATTTTGAAGATAATTGTATTTATTATGTTGACTTTGTATATACTGTGAATTTCTGATTTGTATGGCCAAATAAATAATGATGATAATCAAAATAATTATAATAATAAATAATAATACAAATATTTATGAAGCGCAACATATCCATCTCTAGAGATGCTCAAGGCGCATACAAATAATTTAAATTAATATTCAACATACTTAAGATTAAAGAAATATTAAATGTTAACTTGCATTATATCGTACAAGTTCATGGTGCCAAGGTACATACAATGTGGCACAGTGAGATTGTTTGTTTTGCATGCATTGTATAAAAAGAACATTGACATTTAACAATATGCATTGAGCATCAGGTGAGTTTTAAGCCCAGTTTTGAAAGTAGAGAGAGTGTTGGCCATCTGAATAGAGAAAGGTAACTTGTTCCACAAAGAAGGAGCTGCTGATGCAAATGCTCTATCCCCCCAATTTCTTTTGGTACGTATTTCTTTAAGTCTAATATTATGTGATGAACGTAAACCAGAACGACCTGCAGAGTGGGGTGATAGAAGGGATGAAATATATTCCGGAGCTAGATCATTTAGTGCACGATAGGTTAAGAGTAGAATGTTATAGATCACATGCTGTTGAACAGGGAGCCAGTGCAGAGATTTTAAGATAGGAGTGATATGTGATGATCTTCTGGTGTTAGTTACAAGGCGAGCAGCAGCATTCTGAATTTGTTGCAATCGGTTAATTTGGTTGGCTGGTAGTCGAAAGAGTAATGAATTGCAATTATCAAGGTGCGAAGTAACAAAAGCATGTACTAACTGTTGGTTGGATTGAGGTGAGAGATATTGCCTAATTACACGGATATTACGTAGATTACAATTTCTCAAAGAATGTCCTGATCCGTCATGATTGTGGGAACGTGTAGAAATAGACTAGCTCTCGTGCTTTGTAGGTCTTTTTAGCACCTTCCTCTATATGTTCGAACTCAATGATGCCGAGGTGACGTAGGCATTCCACAGTGAGTCATCAAGTCGATTCAAAGGACTGCATTTCAAAGAACTTTTGATTCAAAAGAGCTGTCTTATTGAGTGCGTAAGCTCATGTTGAAAAGTTCATTGTCAAAACGAAGTGATTCACAACATTTGAAAGAAGATAGGTCAATTATAGGCGCCCAAAGTAAGTATTCCGCGATCAGCATGAGTCATCCCAGCGATCTAACTTGCCCTGTGAGAAAAAAGATAGGGCTATTACCCGTGAGATCTAGGTTGTCTTACTGTACTGGTTTTGAGAAAATTCGCGGTTGATTAAAATCGAAGAATCATGACGTTCAACATCACCTTCTTTTTTAAAGTCCGCCAGATACCAACACAGAGTGATGCAAGATGTTATCAGTAGTCTATTATACTGCTAGAAAATTAGAATTTCCCATGGGACATAGACATAGCGATTGATATAATAATTATGCAAGTATATCGAGTTTCTTTTTACATAAAGATAATTCTAATATCATAAATTGTGAACGTAGAGATTACAATTAAAAAGAGAAAATACAGAAATAAAGCGCAATTTAGTGCGCACATTACCACATGCACTATTTGATGTGTTTTTTAAATAACCTCATGTGACGTAATAGGTAAATCTTTCAAAATAATTTGCACTCCGGTTATCGAAACACTATCACACGCCGCAGGCGAAAGAACAAACTTGTAATGCTGCACCCAACACAGATCTGCGCATCAAACCCGGTAAAATTATGAAAACGGCCCTTTGATCGACACTTGTGTAATAGTCTGCAATGTCAGCGAACATGTGTACATTCATTTCATGCAAAAGTATACTTTCAAGTTAGTTATACATGTAGTTATACAAATAAAGGTGCATGCATTACATTCTTTTGCACAAATATATCCCCGAGCCGTAGCCTTAATTCTTTTGGCAGGTTTTATTTGCTTTTATACATTAATATTGCTGTGATTTAAAGTAGAAACATCAAAATATCATAACATATCAAACTGTACTCCTTGTCACATGCAAAGAATATGATATTTTCACTAGCCTCTTGTGTGTTCGATGCGACAAATCACTTATTTTATTACTTGAACATTTTTCATAATTTATCGAGCAAGATATTTTGCAAATCTTAATTAAATGCTATACTTTATATGTTTATACACTGTCGCTCATCCTTTATGTGGGCATGCCTTGAACCATAATGCATGGCCCTACAGAGGAATGTTCCTGTTGGCGATTGGGGGGAAATGCAATGAATCCTTGATAATTTATTGTATTTTCTTTGTTTATTTTTGTGTGTAGGGGCGTCGACGTACCCTAGCGCCCGCTGCGTACAGTCATGATTAATTGACTAAGTAATGGCCTCGTTACTGTGAGCCCCCAGGATAAAAACCGTGTCGATGTGCTATATTTAGTGCCCTTTTGTGAGGCATTAATCCCCATTACTGTCAGTTATGACTTAACGACGTAGGTCCCCTAGTTGATTAGCATAGTAGCACACACATGCTTTAGCAATCACGCAAAACAAACACCCAATTGTCATTCAATAAAATCTGAGAATGTATACTATTATCTAGATCTATTAGGAATAAATCATTTTAAAATTCATTCAAAAAATTGGGGTAAAAAATAATTATTCCACCATTATGACCAACAGTGTATATTATAATGTAAATAGCACCCGAATGGACGTAAATTGCGGTTAACACACACACACACACACGCACAGGCGCGTACGCAATTGGGGGGGGGGGGGGGGTTGGGGGTTGAACCCCCCCCCTTTAACTTTTTGTATGTGTGTGTTTTGGAGAAACCCCATCCCTTCGGTTTTTTAATAAGAAAAATAAAAATAAAAAAAATAATAAAACTGCTGTAATAGGTGGCCCCGAGAAGCTGACCTTACCCCCCCCCCCCCAACGAAACGAAATATCTAGCGGCCAAATTTTCAAATTTTGGAACACACACACACAAAAAAAAAACAGTGGCTAGTCTTCCTCCATACTATACATGGGCTTGTAAATATTTGTAAATAAACTACACTGTTGGTCAGAATGGTGGAATAATTATTTTTTACCCCAATTTTTTCGAATTATTTTGACAATGATTTATTCCTAATAGATCTAGATAATTGTATAAATTCTCAAATTATATTGAACGACATTTGGGAGTGTTTGTTTTGCGTGACTGCTAAATCAGGTGTATGCTACTATGTTTATCAACTAGGGGACCTACGTCCTTAAGTCATAACTGACAGTAATGGGGATTAATGCCTCATAAAAGGGCACTAATATAGCACATCGACACGGTTTTTATCCTGGGGGCTCACAGTAACGAGGCAATTGCTTAGCCAATGAGTCATGACTGTACGCAGCGGGCGCTAGGGTACGTCGACGCTCCCACAAAAACAAAAAATCAAAGAAAATGCAATAAATTTTCAATAATTCATTGCATTTTGTCCCGACCCCCAACATGACAAAATCCTCTATGTGGGCATGCCTTGAACCATAATGCATGGCCCTACAGAGGAATTTTTCAAAAGATGCGCATATGTATTATTGTATCATATTGACATTGCGCCATTTTTAATTACGGCTAAACTACTTTTTTACTCTTAATTTAAAATGACGCTCATGTCGGCGCATGCGCACTCTTGTAACCGTGAAAGGGTGTATTATTTGTTTGTACTGTAAAAGACGAACAAAAGTGTAAAAGACTGCGTATTCCCCTTACTCTTCGCTCTCCTATTGTTGGCATAGTCTTATTTGCGCGCGAAATAAAGCATGTAATGAGACAACTATGAAATACCATCAACTTGCTATTACAAATATCGCATACATGGTTGTTCTACACAGGCGCGTACGCAAGGGGGGGGGGGGGAGGTTTTGGGGTTAACCCCCCCCCTCCCCCCCCCCCCCACCCCTTGAGTTTTTGGTATGTGTATGTTTTTCAGGAAAACTCCCCCCTTAGATTTTTTTTTTTTTTTTTTTTAAATATTTTTTTTTTTTTTATAATCCTAATGGATGACCTAAAAAAGATAACCTTACCCCCCCCCCCAACGGAACGGATTGTCGATCGGTCAAATTTTCAAATTTCGGGACCCAAAACAAATATATATATGACCTCTTACCACCCCCCCCCCCCCGATTGGCCCGATTTAAAAATGTTAACCCCTCCCCCCCCCCTTGAACAAATCCTGCGTACGCCACTGGTTCTACATTTACCTCCTAATTCAGAATTTCCCTCGTAGCATTATAGTACATCCATTGCCTGAGGCTTATGTGAAATATAATAATATCGTTCGGGAATCCTGAATTGGTCGGTTCACATATTTTGTTACGTCGAACGCTGGAGCATGCACTGTTTGTATAATGTGAAATGCGCTGTAGAACAAATTGGTTGTTATTATCATCACTATACGATTCCCATAATAGACATATTACGATTATCACCCCCCAAAATCACTTACCAAGCTGTTTCCTGACATCAGAGATAAGAGTCTGTAGAAATGTTTGGCAGTGTCGTATTCCCGTAGTAGAACTATACAATATATACAAACAAACAACCAGTTACTCACTCAAACACACAAAATCCAGAGAGATAAAATGATTTTTAAAATTTTAATTATCATCCTCTTCCTTCTCCGCCTCATAATACTACTATTAGATTACGGCGGCGACTATAATACAATCACAACCTTGGTTAATTTTTTTAAAGCTCCTCAAAAGTGTTGGCCCAAATCCCCAAATCCGCCAAAATAATTTGAAAGAGGATGTCATTCAAGACACATTTCTGCAAAGATTTCTCCCCTCTTCAAATGCCTCCATATTCTAAATATGACACAGTTTAAAAAATAAGGCCCTATTTTTATGCCACTTGTTTGTGTAGTCCCATATACACCTTTCTGTGTACAGTGCTTGTAACTTCATCAAGACTGACCTATTTGTTGTAATCGTTTTGATAACTCCAGAACCCTGCAGTACACACCAATACATGTATGCCACATGATCAACTTCTTCATATCGATTTCACTTCGTTTCTTTTAAAATGCAATCGCTGGACCAAAACTCATCTTTTTCTTTAACTCAAGTTTAAGTGAAGTTTTGCCATCAATTTGTTCGGGCTCCTAACTCTTTATAGTTATATACAGTTTTTATATCTGTGTCGAAGATGGTCCATGTCTTACTAAAAATAAACTTTAAAACTAATAGGAGAATGATGATATAAATACATACTGATGCCTGGCTAACGGAATGCAAACAAAAAGTAAGTTCGTTAAGTGGTTTCCATTTCCTTTTTCATAACATAAAAGATTTTTCCTTTTAAATAATATTACCATATCCCCCATTCTACATCGAGTTGAGCTTTGCTGATGATTGTTTTTGTTTGCGGGGAGACGGAAGTATTTGAAATTTATTACAGTACGTTTGTATTTTGTAGGGGCTCCTATTTAAACTCATTAAAATCGTATTGATCAGTAATATCAAGTATTCAAAATTAAAAAAAATATACATATAAACTAAATTAGTTGAAAGTCAAGAATATAAAGAGTTAACTTTTCCCGCATTGCTTAAAGTGACTCGGTAACATTGTTGAAGGTTGATTGCGTAATTTTTGTATGCAATGTTACTTATTATATTCTTTCTAATGTACTTACCGTCTAACATGCAAACAATCCTGAAAAAAAATTCTCAAACCACCAAGATATCTATGGATTTGTTTTGAAGGCGTCACTGTGCAACACCCTGTAACAGTAAATTCTCCCAACCATTTTTGAATTTTCCCCAACCGTTTTCCATAAAAAAAGACATAAGACAGGCGTTTAAAAATCTGTCAATACTTAAATGTCTGGAATGGTATATAGAGCCGATTCATTGCTTTGAGATGATTTAAATTTACCTAAAATGTAGTAAAATTGCAATAATATAGATGGGAGAATTAAGGAATCGATCAGATCAGTTTTTTTCCAAATTTGTATCATTAATAATGGTTCGTTTTCACTCAATCTTTCAGATTATCTTTAATTGTGTATCTAGCATTAAGTAACTACCTTATAAAACACCATTTCTCTCATCTGGACATGTTACCAAGTCCCTTAAAAAAGTTTATGTCACAATTTAATCGCTTGACCAAAGCTCAACTTTAAGACGTTAAATATTAAAAGCGGTTTGTAATATCGTATTTACCTGTATTTCAGGATAAAAATGGGACAGTCAATCTTGTCGCCGGTAGTCTTAAAACGATAATTGATTCCCCGTTTACCAGCTATAGATATAAGTAATATTGAGAGAGAAGAAAAGCAAAAGTTTAATAAAGAAGGAAAAAGAAAGATTTTAAAAAGCGTTTTGCCTTGTTTACACATGAAACGATACACTAAATACACACAAAATAATAAAATGCACATAAAGAATAATTAAAAAGAAGAAATAAAGATAGAAACATTCTCACCATTACATAATAAGAAGGCATGGGTGTATTTTGGAAAATTTATGGTAACAACGATGCATGAATTGCTCTGTAAAGGTACTATGTCCCTTTCGCATCCAACCTCAAATGCTGTAGAACTTTGCAGGAATTATGATTATGTCATGTATGTCCTATCTGTGAAATTTAAACGTTAGCAGTGTCCTCATATTCAAATTTTGCAAGGAAACCCGTTTTCTTGCTAGACTTCACTGTCAGACACTATTGAGTGTCTGACTGGCTTTTTTCTTCTTTGGTAATAACATACATGAAAAGAGTTGTAAAGGGTACATGAGCATTTGTCTACATCAATAACCCACTTCTTGTGATGGCCAAGATTAAACTGATTGAATCTTTGGTCAGCATAAAACGTATGACCATTCGGTACAATTGTCTGAAAATCAAGACTATTAATTTTGGGCTCTTTAGCCCTAAAGTCGATTTGACAACTAATAGTCGTTATTTTCCCACTTTGAAGACATTTTCAAGCCCCAACTTTTTAAGGGAAGTTCTAAATTAGTATTATCTTTCAAATGCAGTTGGAATTTAACTTTTTCATTTTTTTGACCTGCAAATGGGACATAGTACCTTTAAATGCCTAAGTAATAATCTTACTATTGCGATGCAACATGACTTTGTGCGCATTAGCGCGCGAGCGCACGTGTGTGTGTGTGTATGTGTGTGTGTGTGTCGGATGTGGGCGCGTGTGCGTGTGTTTGTGTAGTCCATTTATCGCTGTAATAAGTGTGCAGTGATATTCAGTGTAAATTTTCATTTTCTTATTATTTGATAGTTCTGAAACCTCACAACACAAAAGTACGGTTACGTACTACATCGCAAACTTCTTCGAACAATAATTAGATACATGTAGGTTTAAAAAAAAATACTCACTGATCTCATCTATCACCTGTGGAACTCTAAAAACGGACAAATCGACTAGTCCACGTGCATCGAATGAAGTCACGTAATCACTTATTTGGGCAGGATCTCGAAATATAGTCCGGCCTCCAAACGACGACCCACTTTTCTCAGCGTAGAGTTGTTCCCAGCTACCTAAACAATAACATGACAGATGTATGCTTGAAATTAGGTCCCAAAATGTCAACTATTTACCTTCTTCTTCTTCTTCTTCAAGATAGCCTGCCTCCTTCAATACTAAAGATTCTTGCAGATGCCGTATACTCGGCCTGATTGGGGTGTGCAGGTGGACCACTACACCGGGGTTTCCCCCTACTCTTATACGAAAAGTGCAATGGGTTCTTAACGTGCAAGGGTGGTGACTCTCCTGTACACGGGGCATCCATTTAACGTCCTATCCGAGGGACGGAGTGTTTTCCACTTGACATAACCTGCGTCTATGAACAAGGGAAGGGGCACGTTAACACACATGATTCTGGGGACCTCTCTTCTATGATATTCTTCCAAACTATAAGTATGCAGTTAGCAAGGTCTTCACTTGATTTTTTTTTACATGCCATATAAATAATTTCTCAGTCTCACGTGACATTTATCACCCGGTAGTTAAATTAAGGGATTTGAAGAACATTCAAATGTTTTCATTATAAAATATATATATATATGTTAAAAGCGTTGTCATGTATCTAATCAAGACTGGAAATGGGGAATTTGGAATAGCTTCTCTGTTCCACAAAGCAATTTGTTATAATTATAATACGCAACATTTATTAGGCGCTTAATACAGGTGCTTCTAAGCGCACATGTTTGATATATTTCTCTGTTTTGCCGATTTGTACGGACAGTCACTGTGCCAACCGTCACTTAGGCAAAATAAAGCTTCAATCAATTAACACTTCAGTTCCCTGTACCTTTGTATGCAAAGTGAAGAGAGTTGAGAAAGCTACTCTTGCCGGAATCCTGGACACCGAAGACACCTAGTCGAACCTTAGAAGGTCTTCGGAGTCCTTCACCTGCATCTCGGGCAGTCCATTGACTAGGTCTGTAGTCTCGAATCTTCTTTTGGAGCTTTCGAATTTCAGCTGGTGTTTTGATGATTTAAAGTTGACATGGAGGTGAAATTTGGAGAAGAAAGCGCCATCAAAAAAGAGCAATGAATATAAATTATTCGGGTCAATGCCGCTATTCATAAGGACCGCTATTCATAAGGTCAGCTATTCAGAAGGACCGCTATTTATAAGAACCGCTATTCATAATTTAAGAAAAGGTTCATTGCTCTGGGGGTCATTATTCATAATGATCGCTATTCATAATCAAAGCAGAGGGTCGCTATTTATGATTTACATTGGGGGTCACTACTCATAAGGGTCCCTATTCATAATACTAAAGAAGGGTCGCTATTCATAATAGAAGAATAGGGTCGCTATTCATGAAACAACGAGAGGGTCGATATCTATAATAGGAACAGAGGGTCTGTAATCACAGTACAAGGAGAGGAGCGCTATTCATAATACGAAATGAGGGTCGCTCTTCAGTGCACGAGAAGGGGGTCGCTATTCACGATAGGAGTAGAGGGTCGCTATTCATAATATGAGGAGAGGGTCGCTTTTCATTATACGAAATGAGGGTCGATATTCATAATAGGATTAGAGGGTCACTATTCATAACAAGAAATGAGGGTCGCTAATCATAACATAGAGTTAGGGTCGCTATTTATAATAATAACAATGGGAAATATTGGATGGAGGACATCCCCATGGCTATGGCGTAGCTGTGGAAGGGGCGACACATGACCCTGAATATTTGTCTGTTTTTAAAGTAGTTATATTTTACCCTTAATCTTTAATAATGTGAAGACATGGTGACGAATAAAAGAATTAAAACATAACACACATATAATCCTATCGTAATTTGTCCTACTTTGTGGAAATCTTGCTCCACCACCCTGCCCCCGGCTGATGTTATCCTGGCCATGCCACTGAGACATTAAGTAAACCAAGCAGGCCTATTATCATAGGTATTTAAAGTGACTGGGTAACATTGTTGAAGGTTGATGAAAAAAATTGCTTAATTTTTGTATAAAATGTTACTTACTATATTCCTTCTACTGTACTAACCCTCTGACAGGCAAAAAATCCTGAAAAAATACTCAAACCACGAAGATATCTATGGTTTTCTTTGAAGGCGTCGATGTGAGGCACTCTCTAACAGTGATTAACAGTAAATTCTCCCTACCATTTTTGAATTTTCCCCAACCGTTTTTCCATGAAAAAAGACATAAAACAGGCTATAAAAAAATCTGTCAACGCTTAAATGTTTGGAATGGAATGTAGAGCCATTTTATTGCTTTGTTAGATTTCCATTCACCTAAAATGTAACTAATTTGTTATATAGATCTAGATCTAGACCTAGTTGGGAGAATTAAGGAATCGATCAGATCAGTTTTTTCCAATTTGTACCATGAATAATGGTCCGTTTTCACTCAAATTGTCAGATTATCTTTAATTGTACATCTAGCATTGAAGTCACTACCTTAGAACCACTATCTCTCATCTGAACAATGTTACCTAGTCCCTTTAAGGACTGAATTTGCTATTTCAGAAACTAGTAAATGTTTATACTTTTAATTTGTTGCACTATATAGACTTTATCAGACCTCCTTACCCACCACCACTACCACGACCCTCACTCCCCCAACAAAAAAGACATTAAATGTTTGGTTCATATTCAGATTGCATAACCTCTTTGTACGGTACATGACGCAAAAACATTCAAGGTTCGAAAGTGTTCAAGCTCCCTATCCCCCAAACAAAACACAATTCTAAAGTGCCCCCCCCCCCCCTCTCATCTGTCTCTGGGCAGTAACTAGGCTCATGGTCCGGTCCAACCCCGCTATATAATCTGTAGGTCCATAAGCCCTACTAAAAGCTACTTTCTACAAAAACATTATTGTCGTATAAACAATTATTAGTTTCTGAAATAGCAAACTCAGTCCTTAAATAACAATTTCTACATTGTTATTTCCCGATATGTATTTATATATATATATTTATGTTGTTATTGGTTTGTAACTCTGGAAAAAAACCATGACGAAAAATGAATTCATCACATTAATAGATTTAAAAGAAATAGATAAATAAAAATGAAATGCAGCACTAATACCCAGAGGCATGTGCCCCCTGAATTATTATCATAATCATTTCTTCATAAACAACTGAAACAATACTTTCATAAAGAACATTTGTTATCTGAACCAGTTGCCGAAACTTTTTCAGCGATTCCACTTCACAGGTTCGTTGTATTTATCTATTCTTTTTTCATCCTGTGTTCTTTTTCATCCTGTTTTTCCTTTTTAAGGAAACAATCTTGTTCGCCTTTTACGGCTTTAAGCATTCAGGTCGTAGGATTGCATTGTTTTGTACCTGCTTTCTGTTGTTATATTGAATATATAAAGCATATAATGGGCAATATATGGGCATAAAATATGTAATACTAACCTGTGCGGTATAAGTACCCCGCGAATGTATAGAGAAACAGTACCCAAAGCATGATTGTTCCGTAATAAACAACCCGATACTCTGAAAACACATACAAATAACAGAGTGGGTTTTGTTCATTTATTAGTATATGCTTAGCCTAATTCAAAAAGGACAAGTATGAAAGAAAACGGAGGAGGGGAGAACAGGAAGAAGAGGAGGAGGGAACGAAGACGAACAAAACATATAAACGAACAGAAACCATAAGTGGTCATACGAGAAGGGGGTTGGTGGGAAATTGGCTGAGCCAAGAAAGACAAAACTTAAACTAATATGTCTTACATTTTCAAGCAGGAAGTTTTTATTTGTCTCTTTCATTTTGACCAAATGGTTGATCCAGGGGAGGGCATATGCCCCTTCCAAATGTGCAACCACTCTCACCCCCCCCCCCCCCCATTTTCAGTTGATTTGGCCAAAGTTGCTAGAACCGCTCTGTTCACTTGTTTGTTGCAGGATTTTGAAGGAAACAGCAAGCACATTAATGTGATAATGTATATATCTTTAGAATATGGTTTCTTTATTGCACACTTCATTTTAGTGTTATAGCTTGGCGACGGGAACATAAAATAAATATGAGCCTATTTTCTTTTACATTGAGGCCAATTAGTCTGAATGCTTAGCTATTAAATGGCTCTTGAGGCCATGAGTCAAAGGGAATCAAAACTTACGAATGTCGATTTAAACGTACATGTATACAACACAACCTAAAAACACGCACACACACCTTTAAGAAATACACACAAACATATTATGACGACGATTTTGATGATAATTAATGAGAAACCAAAATTCCCCTTCGCATTTCAAGTATGTAGTAGTAGTTTACTCACCCTTGCCATGAAATAGGAAGGTAAATACGATCGCCCCTATCAACAACCTCAGGATATAAAGTTCTTCCATTTATATCTGATGATACTCATATATATGGTCAAGAAGACGCGATAAAGTAACGTTTCCGTTCCACTTGAGAAGGGCAGAATAGACCGATGTACAAGCTCTGTGCAGGTGGATAACCCCCGTCAACAAATGTATAGCAAATTACTGGTTCTAGCTATCTGAGTGGGGATTCCCCATATCCCATTGCCGCAATGGCTGCTGCTCTTTGACCTGCCAAGGCACTGATTTCCGGTACTTTGCCGTGAGACTAGAGTCTAATTGTGGCGGTCTCACATGTTTTTAACAAATTAAGTTAAAATCAGTTAATGATCTTCTTCTAAACATAAAATACCTGGCCTTTTTCAAATATCTGCACTCTCTATAGAAAGGACTATATGTGGAATAATCATCTCATATCCACAATGCAGTAGCTGTAGGCCGTACTTTGAACACACACACAAGTCATTCGAGCATGTCTACAGATCGAGCTTGGGGATTCCCCGCTTTGTGACAATTAATGCGTCAACCTCAGCAATATGCATTAAGATACGAAATGTTCCCATCGAGACGTTGTGTTAGCAAATATTTGAGCTATGCCAGCTGAATGATTTTATTTAAATCAAATTTCGAGTTTGAATACATACCCATCCTTATTAGTCTTAAAGAGGTAATAATAATATAATGATAGGCAGTCCAGTTTCCACGTGCATTTTATTATAATTTATGCCCCTTCTGCTCATGTACAATTTGTAAATATGAGCATTCTGGATCATACGATTAGATTGAAACGTCTCTAAAAGGTGAAACTAAACTGCCATGGGTTTAGTTTAATGTAACAACTTAAATATTTCACTCCGCGCTAAGGTCTGCTCGGTAACTGTGTTACACCGGTAGATTATAAAATTGTGACTCCTAAATGAAAATAAAAAACATGATCAAAATAATCAGCTTTAGAAAGGCTACACCGACTTTTTTTTTCCTTTCTTTCTTCTACAATTATACGCAGAAACAGTAAATAACGCTTCTTATGTCTGCTGGTGTAACTTCTCTACACTGACAGACGTGTTACATGTGTTACATGAATATAAAATTATAATGATGATAACAACAATACTAATATTAATGATAACGATAAAAGTAATAACGATGATAAAAATTATAATTATAATTATAATAATAATAATAATAACAATTGTAATGATAATAATTATGATAATAACAATAATAATGAAAACATTAATAATGATAATGATAATGATAATAATTTTAAATACAATAATAACAATGATAATAACAATGAAATTAGGTTCTGTAGGCGCTCATGTCTCTTGGACTTGACACTGCCGTTATTGCGCTTTAACATTTCGAGAGACTAATTCCAGCCAAGAACTTATTTACCTCACCGGGGGGGGGGGGGGGGGGGGGGGTGTTTCATAAAGCTGTTCGTAAAGTTACGCATGACTTTACGAGCGACTTGTATATGAAGTGCCAAATGGGATGCCTTAAGTTTGTTCTGTTATTTCCAATAACCTCAATTGAATTATGGCAAAAAATATACTTTGCATTACAAATGTTTGTTACAATAAGAATGCTAATCTACATCTGCACAGTTCAATCTTAGTTGATACAGTTAATGATGATTCAGCATCCCATTTGGTTTTTTTGTTGTATAAGAAGCAACTACTGGTTGGTTATGTGACAATGTAAGAGGGTCACCCCCTCCATCCTCTCCTCCACATTTTAGATTGCATTTTTTTCTTCAATAACATAAAATAAAAAGATTGTTAGGGGTCACCCCCTCACCGCTTATTTTCATTACAACCAGGGCAAACATAATACAATTTAGTGCTAACATGAAACCTTCTATGTTTGTATCGATTATACTAAACCACGCTTGATGATACCTCCCCGATAAACATTTGATTTACCTTTAAGACCTTTCTTGTCAAGCATAGAATCGCACACTGCCCGCCCCCCCGAAAAAAAAGCTTCAATCAGTATCAGTTCAGGAAAGAGGTACACCCCCTTCTTAACCTGAAAATATGAATCAGAACAAACTGAAATAACCCCTCCGAAGGGACAAAAAAGATATAGTCATATTTCACATCAAGCCCCGTACCATCGTGGGTGTACCAGCATTTTTGCAATGTTCAAAAACTTGCCAGGACAGAAAAAACAATGGAAAAACTAAAAGCTGAACAAATGAAGGTGGGTTCAATTTTGAGTACGACTTTTCTGAACTCAAACATACCATTACACATATTGTCAAACCCCAACATTGGTGGGTGTACTACTACTGCTAGTAGTAGTAGACTCATCTGGGGCTGGAACCCATATTGCATAAAACTTATCCTTGATGGTAACTTTGCTATTAATGGTAACTTTCCTGGAGACTTTCATTTGATTGGCTGGTAACTGATGTTGCCATATTAGTCACAAATTTGCCTGACGTTCGATTATAATGTATCTATGTTTTTTTAATTTGTTTAAATAGTTGTTGCTGTTCTGTGAATAATTGTGCTAAACTCATAGTGGGTATGTTACAGAATGATTTGGAGGATGAAATTTTGTATCGTTGTAATCATTTTAAACAAGTTAGAAACTTAAAATAAAATGTCTGAGTAAATCCTACTGTTATTTGATCCTTGACATGATTCAAACGAAAGGTTACCTTTTCCAAATCTTTGAACATCTTTTTGAAGATATTTCAAAGTTTAGATACTGAATTCAAGGTTATTTTTGAATAACTTAGTGCATTTTGGCAAGGAATGTTGTTAAAGACACAGAAAACAAAACATGGAATGGTAGTGTAAATTGTACACAAAATAGGCATCAATTCCAAAGACTTTTCTCATATTTAGCCCACATTATTTTGTGATGTTAGGGCTCCAAATTAGGCCCAATTTAATATGATAGAATAAAGCGACGTATGTCATATTAATATATTTTCCATTTTCAATGTTCTTCTATCAATATTATACGCGAAATAATCTGAGATGCAGAAAAACAAGTCTGTGACAAGTAACTTACAATAGAATGTGTATATGCAAGGCAATCCAAAGGCCTGCATAATGAAGTTGGATGTGAATTCTTATAGAGTACGCTGAAGCATGACATCCATTCATTAATTTTCATGAATAGTATGCGTAAATGAATGGTACTACATGTAGCACAGTCACGATTAACAATTAAATTATGTGCATTTTCAAGGCAACTTTATTATTACATGTAGGTTCTGGGATGCAAACAATTCAGAAATGTATTATAAAGTTATATTACTGCAGCCATTTTGTTTAGTTCAAACTTCGTATGTAAACATGATGTATAGTAAAAGAAAACAAACAAACAAAAACCAATACAAGAATACAGAGAATACAGATTTGTCTAGTGCTAAGCGTATTTATGAAGCGATTGGGATAGCCCTGTCATGCATTTGTCGTAACAATGTATGACTTATTAATAATGGTGGAACGTTAGCTCGGTCAACTAATTAAAGGGAATTAATCTAATCTTTTTCAATATTTTCAAGATGACTCAAGCTGGAATCCAGATAGCCCGACCAAATCAAATTTCAGTCTTTCATTACAAATACAACCATAAGAAAACGTTAGGCCTATGAAATTGTGTAATTTGTTTTCTCCCCAAGATGGATATCTGAATTAATTGTTTACAACAGAAAGTGAAAACATGTACGTACTAATATCATGAAATCATGGTACTGAACGATAATTCTATCACACAGCTATAGTACCGAATCATGGTTAGAACCATGATTACCATGGTATGTGAACTATGCAACTATCAAAGTACCATGGTAAATTTAAAATTTAAGGGAGTTCTACGGTTTCCATGATACATTTTTCTATATAAACATGGTACTACTAATAAGCTAATAATAGGGCCATTTAGGGTTTTCCTTTTCTGCTAGCCATCGGAAGCTGATGTTGTCATCTGCTCGTTTGATGCATGCCTCTAGTATCTTCAGCAGAGCAATGTGTTTCTTAGAATCCATCCCGTGGTTTACATTTGTGTAGTTCTCTATGAAGAACACACTGCGCTTCTCTATACCGGCCCTGGTGACCTCTCCAAGGATCTCTTCGCGGTTATCGATACAGTCGGCAAAGGTCACCACCATAATAGGATATCCACCTGTATAATGAGGAAAACGATTATGATGATGACGAGGACGACGACGTTGACGATGTTAATAATAATAACAATAATGATAATGAAAATGCAAATAATAACAAAAACATCAACAATGATAAAAATAGTAATAAAAACAATAGTAATATACACATTGATTATACTGATAATTATTTTGTCATAGAGACGTTAAATTGTTATATGTATACAATGATATTTCCTAGCGAGCATCCTATTGGCTTGATAGGTGTCACGTGACACTCAAATATTCGTTATGTGTTCACGAACGTGCAATATCGCAAATACCCTCAATTATATGTTAGAAAGATTTCGTGCATCGTTGTTCAATATAACATAGGGTAGGTGTAGGGAAATGGAGACCACCAAGCTAGAACCCATCACTGTCTGTCCGTGTTGGCTCCAATATTGCTCTAGCGCCATTTGTGGCCTTTAACAACACTACTGCATATATCCAATTCATTTCGCAGACTACAATGCGTTCTTTCTACGAGAAAATTGTTAAAATTGACCAAGATAACCGATTTGGATCGTAAAATGTTCCTCTGATATAAAAACACATTTTTCACTGAATGTTGTGGTGTGTGCAAATATTTAGGGGTGGCTCTTAAAAGTCGTTCTAAAAGGAAGTTTATGAAGTTTGCCAGCCATCACAGAAAACTTATGGCCATTGTGTGTTGTGAATGGGTGTTGCAATGCACATTATGGATGGTGTCTGATCAGAAATGAGTGTAGGCAATGGGGGACACCAGGCCCAAGATTGGGGCCTACTTTCCCCCAGTTGTTCATTTCATGTTGAAAGGCACTATCATGAAACATATTTGGTTGTTCGTGTTACCATTCTAATTTTAATGCATTTCATGTTAAGAAGTTGTTTATATGCTGTGAGTTTGATCAATGTAAAAGTCACATTGCTAGAACATTATTGACTGCATGTATCTATTTCAAGAAATGTTTGAACTAACTATAACAATCCCATTTTCATTTAAATTGTACTTAAAATGTCTTGATTTGCTCCTGTCCCTTATTACCTACACATGTAGTTAATGAGAGACATTTGGTGATGACGTCATTAATCATTATTATCGTATTAATCAGTTACATCATGACCACAATTTTGTTACCAAATAAAGAGAAGAAGTTACTGAAGATAATACACAACTTTTGGTATGTGTACTACCTACCCTATATTCACCTCGTAATTCGGAATCCCCCTCGAGCCATTATATTTATTTCAACCTCGGCCTGCAGCATCGGTGAAATATATCATCACACATGAATTCCTGAATTTATTGTTTCATTCTAGTATTTGAATTTGAACGCCGGATATGTAATATGTGTATAATGTGAAATATGCTGGTTGTTATTATATATTATTATAAAACTCTCTTTAGAAATCTAGCCATCTGATGGGTCGAAGTCTGATTTGAGCCATTCCCGTAAAGAAACGAACAATGCCAGTAATGTTCAATAGTTCATGAGTGAGATTCACGCAAGATTCCGGGTACCGGGAAACTACTTAATTTTGCTTCGATCCCATTGGTTTACGTGTTAAAATTGGTATTGTGCGAGCGCGGATGCCATACAGTGCTTTTTGTCTGCGATTCCCAAATGATGTAACGTTCAGTCATCTTTCCATCAAAGATTAACAGACAGTGTCTCAGATTTTCCGTCATGTTTTAACCGATCTTTGCTTAAGAAAAGGATAAGGTAAGAATTCCTGGTAAATTGGTGTGTCAATTCGGTATATAAAAGACATATCGACTACTTTAATATTCGAGGTCTTGATGTTGGCTCTCGGGGACGACCCAGGCGCGCCGAGGGGTCATGGCAGGATGTGCACACGGCAGTCGACACCTCTATACTATTACTGTTATTATCAAAACGGTTTCCATGATAGAACTATTTTTATAATTGATTTCACTTACAAAGGTGTTTCCTGACTTCAGGAACAAGTGACTCTAGAAAATCAGTGCAGTGATTTGTTCCCGTAGCTGGGCTAATTAATAGACACAAACAAACAATCAGTCAGTCAGTAAAAATATTAAAAACATTCAGAGAGAAAAAAATGAGGTATCTAACTATCGAAATAGGTCTATTATTTGATCCTCTTGACCATGATCATACTACAAATACTACTAGATTACGGCGGCCACTGCAATTATTATGAACCACTTTTAAACCTTGAAATCATTATCATCATAACCATTGTAATTTTCATTACTGTATTTATTCGATATCATGTTATTGTACAAAATGGGATTTCATCAAAAATGAATAAATATAATTTATACAGGGTGATAATAATCCATTACTTTAGGAAATAAACTTTTGAAATGAGAGAAGAAGAATGTTGATGATGAATACAACTACCTAAACAGTGAAATGCAAGAAAGTTTGTTCTTGTTGTTCCCCCTCTTTTCTTTATATATATAAAACAAATTTGTTCGTTTAAAGCTACTATGCCCCCCCCCCCCTCACCCAGTTTATATCAAGTTAAGGATTGCTGATAGGGATGCTGGGAATGAGTTTACATCGAGTTAAAGGGTTTGGGGAACTTTGTCACCGCTTCTGAAACTAAATCCTGGATTTAGCTCATGCTACAATGATTATTATAAACTTTAAGTTCAGTCAGAAACCTTCTGACTTTTACAAGCCGATCGCCTGTCTGATTATCAATATATTTACGATTGGAAAGCGAAATAAAGAAATACGTTTTCCTAATACTACAGTCTATTGAGGAAAATGAGTAAACCGGTCACTCAAAGATTTTTACTTTTTTGATGCACTTCTTGATCATTTTGAAGCCCAAGTTTTTGAGGGCTTCAATATTACACCAGACACAGACACTGATAACACGTAGGGCCATTTAACATTGTTAAACGAAGCCTTTACGGGTTGCTGATTAGGGGTCTACATCTTTAACATCGCATTGATCAGTAATCTATTTATCCAAATCTGTAAAATGTACAGTTTTAATCTATCTTAGACAAGAGTAGAAAGAACTAACTTTTTCCAATTGCTTTCAAACAGTTTCTGTTACAAATTTACTCGCTTGACTAAAGTTTAACTTTAAGGGGTGTTGATAACGGTTTTTACTATCGTTACCTGTATTTCAGAATAAAAATGGGACAGTCAATCTTCTCTCCGGGAGCATGAGAACGGGTGTTGAGTCCTCGTTTACCAGCTATAGAAATGGGTCATTTAGAACGAGAACAAAAGAAGAGAAACAAGAGTTTAAGAAAATGAAAAATAATTGCCTTGTTACATGTGACACGACTAACCGCGCAAATGCAACAAAACACAATCTACATAAATAATGAAATACAAAATTAAAATAATTATTTAAACAAAAGATAGAACATTCTCACCCGATCAAAATAAGATGGCACTGGTGGGCGTTTCATGTTCACCGATAATTCTTTTGTCACCGACTATTTTCCAGGCCTGTGATTGGTCAAATTTAGTCAGCGCTGCCTAAATTGTCGGTGAACATGATATTAGTCGGTGAAAACCACCGACTAATTGTTTCATGGAACGCCCCCTGGAGTATGTGGTAAAAAATAATGACATGACAAAATTGCTCTGTGAACGTCCTAGTAATAGTCCTAGACGTTTGGTACAGTGCGCTCGCGCGTGTAAAAAAAAAGATATGCAAGCTTGCGCAAGCTTGCAAACTTATCTATATATTTTCCTGCAGCTTTCTCCTATGTTAATTTTACCTCTTTTATGCAAATATACACTGTCTTGAGAGGTTTTTTGTTAAAACTATGCGCAAGAGGTGACTACAATAGTACTATTTGTTGAGGGGCACAGCCCCGAAGAAAATAGTACTTTTGGAGTCACTGAGTTTTAACCAGTACCTCGAATAGAAGGGATGGTATATTTCTTTCATAATCCTGCATCAATTTTTTTATTTTTTTTATTTAATATAACAAAAAACTATTTTTGGGAAGAAAAAGAATTTAGAATTTATTTTTTTCTTCAATTTTTATATAAAAAGATTTAAGATATTTTATTTTCATTAAATTAAGATTTGAAGAAAAAAAATCGATTAAAAAAAAAATTAACACTTTTTTTCCAACTCCCAAATAGTACTCCCAAATAATACTTCCACTCCCAAATAATACTCTTATATAGTACTTTTTCAGAGCAACCTTAAAATGGTTGAAATATTTCTGGTCACGTGACGAGCTCTCAACCAATCAAAAACCAATAAATTTGTATGCATGATATATTTCCTATTAAAGCATGTTGACAGCCTTTTTCAAAGGTATATTGTATAACAATAATACAGAGCTTAATCTAGGGTAGGTGTAGGGAATTGGGGACCGTAGAGAATTGGAGACCACCAAGCTCGAACTCATCACTGTCTGTCCGTGTTGGCTTCAATATTGCTATAGAGCCATATGTGGCCTTTAGCAACACTACTGCATATATCCAATTCATTCATTCATTATTTCTCCAAGAAAATTGACAAAATTGACCAAGGTAAGCAATTTTGATCGTAAAATTCTGCTCTGATATAAAAAACACAATTTTCACTGAATGTTGTGGTGTATGCAGATATTTAGAGGTGGCTCTTAACAAGTAGTTTTAAAGAGAAGTTTATAAAGTATGCCAACCATCACAGAAAACTTATGGCCATTGTGTGTTGTGAATGTGTGTTGCAATGCACATTATGAATGGTGTCTGGTCAGAAATGTGTGCAGGCAATGGGAGACACCAGGTCCAAGATGGGGGTCATTTGTTGTGAATGTCGAGTATGCCGAGGACAGTCAATGACCCGATGCTGGTTGGTTAATTGTCCATGTACATAAATATTTTGGGCCACATTTGATTTATTTATTTCTGTTTGATTTTGATTTTCTTTTGGCATTTTTACAAGTATATAACAAACAAAACATTGCAAATTTTACACATTTCAAAAGAATATCAGGTCGAAAAAGTAACTAATCGAAAACATCAAACAGGAGGGTTGACAAAGTAAGCAAAGCTTGATAGCACGACAACCCTCAATGGATACATAATAATACAAATATGGTGGAACAAAAATTGGTAAAAGGGGAAAGAGAGAGAGAGAGAGAAAAAAGAGAAGAAAAAAAGAGGGGGTATACATCAAGATTCACAGATGTATCTGGTACAAAGTGGTTGGATTTCAATTTGATATATGAAGATAAAAAAGAAGATGCACATTTGAATATTGGGTGGCAAACTTGGGATTTATCATATAATGAGATGACGAGGTTTCTGGACAATATGAATACAAATGTGAGATCAGCGAGCTGGTTTATATAGACTGTAAACTTTTTTTTTTGTATACAAAACAGGTTTTAGGAGTGTCCCAAGTAGGCCACATTGTTTTAAAATCGTTTCAAAATCACAGTAAGACCATTGGCTGCATGTATCACTTTCAAAAAGTGATTGCACTAACTATAACAATCCCATTTTCATTCAAATTGTACTTAAAATGTCTTGATTTGTAACTGTCCCTTATTACCTACACATGTAGGTAATGAGAGACATTTGGTGATGACGTCATAAATCATTGTTATCTCATTAATCAGTTACATGAAGTTACTGAAGAAAATACAAAACTTTCTGTATGTGTAACATTTTTCATGTTTATGTTAATTATGCAAATGTGCTTAAGGGTCTCCAATTCCCTTCACCTACCCTATTTTATTATTATTATTATTATAGGTGTATTATATGACCATACAATGTTAATTTATTTTAGACTTCATCGGCGAAAAATATAATTTTATGAAATAATTATTGACCAATTAAATTGTGGATACATAATCTTTTGCCCTGTATGTTCACAGTGATGCAGATTGGTCATAGATGGGGTTCGTCCATAGCATCTGACATACAATAAAGTACACTATATTATGCAAATAAGATTATGCAAATACTCGAACAACAGTTTAAAGATAAACTTGAGTTCTGTTTAAAAAAAAGAAGATTAATTCTCACAGAATCAAACGAAATGTTCACGGAATGTTCAAGATTAAAAATAAATGTCATTTGCCAAACAATTTTGGTAGAAAATGTACAATGGCTGAGTAATGAGCATAAAAAGACAAGGAAATCAAGGTAAGAAGGCCGGACAACATTTGTGTAGTCCCATATACATCTTTCTGTGTACAGTGTTTGGTACTTTACCAAGACTGGGCCAAATTTATTATTATTTTGATGACTCCAGAACCTTGCAGTACTCACCAATACTTACATGCTACATGAACATTTTTTTCTCATCGATTCCACACCCTTTCCTTCACAATGCAATCGCATGACCAGAAGTCAACTGTATCTTTAATACAACATTAAAAAGCTATAGCAGTTTGTATTAAAAATACTGTAATGTAACAAACTGAACATTAGGCATTAAGTGTCACTCATCTGATTTATGTGGTATGTTCATGTTGTGTACAAAGTTGGCCTGCAAGCAACCAAGACCATATCCTCTTGCCTGTATAATTTTGCGACAAGCTTGCAAGAGCTTTAAAATGTGCATCTGCAAGCTTGCAGGGCATATCCTTTTTGCCTGCAAGCTTGCAAGAGCCTTAGTTTGTGCCCCTGCAAGTTCTACAAGATTGCAAGGGCTTTAGATTGCACTCATGCAAGCTTGCAGGGCATATCCTCATTGCCTGCAAGTTTGCAAGGGCTTTAGTTTACTACCCCCCCCCCCCCCACTCAGGGGTCGGAATGACCGCATGCGTGTTACCAAAATGTCCGGTAAAGGGGTACTTTTCGTGCGACAAAGTCCGGCCCGAGAATTATAAAAAAAGGGGTGTATTTGACTTTTCACCCGGCGATTTCTTTAAAAAGTGGGTTTTTTTCCTTTTTTCTCTCATATCTTTGGACTTCTGAGAAACTATTCCGAATTTAGGGGGGTACATTAAGCATTTTCCCGTATTTAGGGGGGTCTCCAAGGCAGGAAAAGCCCGTGAAAAGCCCGCGAATGGGGGGTTCGGAAATGTTGGCAGTCCTCAGATAGGGGGTGTTTTCAAAAAGAGGGAACAGGCATACGCGTACCCTTAAAATCCTACATATTCACAGTTTTAGTGCAAAAGTGACTTATTTTATAAATCTTTCAATTTAACATGAAGTTCTTAAGTTATTGATATGAAATTGCTCTCACATATTTCTGATAGTTTATTTTGTTGCATGGATTGGTTAAAATGTATAGAAACACAATCTTCATGATATATTAAAGGTTAATTCACTGAAAATTGACTAATTATCCATGTTTTTTATAAATCTAGAGGAAACGTTTAGATTTCCGCAGAGTTCCGCTTATATTTTAATACCAACATTTTGTCTGATGTCTAAGCTTTAAGTTGATACCAAATTTGGCTGCCCGATCTTGCCCGTTGTCATGTTAGAGCCGATTCCCCTTGCCACATTATCCCGAAAAATATGTTTGTTTTTAGTCCGCGGCTGAATCATGAAGGATTCGCGGTCATAAATCACGGCGCTTGGGGGCGCGTGACACTTGTTCTGACACCGCGGACCAAAATAAACACATTTTTCGGGGCAATGTTGCAAAGAAAACGGCTCTAACATAATAACGGGCACAATCGGGCAGCCAAATCTGGTATCAACTTAAAGCTTAGATATCAGAGAAAATGTAGGTAATACTATTTAAGCGGAAATCCCTGGACATCCAAACATTTCCTATGGATTTATAGAAAATAAATCCCCAGAAATTAGTTTTGGCACACTTTGGTTCCTCCCTGGCCCACTGTGCACGGTAAGCTTGCAGAGCATACACTGTTGGTATGCATGATTGTTGTAAGATTGCGAGCAGATTTTGCAAGCATAAATTTGCAATGCAAGCTTATCAAGATTGCCGCAAGTTTGTAACAAGCTTGCTGCAACCTTAGGATTCTGTAAGGGTAATCAAGTTAGGGCTCCGGCAGGGCTATGGTACTCATCTGCGTCTTTTACATCAAACTGTCTAATCACATAATAATTCAAATTTGATCATCATCATGAATGTTATTCATTAAATCATCGATTGAATTTAAAGCTGGATTTAAAGTTACACCATCAAAAAATTTCTGAATTTCTGAATAATGTTTTTGTTCATACTCTTATCATCCAAACTGATGAATAATTGTTCTTTAGTGGCCAAATAACACGAATTACGTGTATCTGAAATGTCATTATTCTACCCCTTTTCGTTAGAAAATACAATTGAATTCCAGCTCATCACCCGGCAATAATTTGATTTGACCAAAAAAAAAACGGCTCCTGCTAGGAGGCGCCTTTCTTTGCGCCTGTCAAATAAAAATTATAATAGTATGGTATGATATACGTCTTGGCCAAATATGGTGCTTTTAGAACTACCTGAACCACAAAATCCCTTACATCCCCGAATATAAACTCCCCTGCGCGAATTCAGGTGTCGTTTTTTTGTGACTTTTTCTTGAGTTGCAGCGCATTCCGATCCGACTTCCAATGTTTGAGATCAAGATATTCCGAAATTATTTGACGATACATTTTTTTAGATGCACCAATTTGTATTAAAAACAATTTCAGTTCATTGGTTAAAGTTGAACCAATTAAATTTGTGTAGAATAGTAGAAATTATGGATCGAATATCACAAATCCAAACATTCTTTAAAAATCTCCGCGAACTTTGGTCACTCTATCATACACTTAGAAAATAAGAAACCGCGGCTGTAGCTGTCGTCTTCTTCTTTTTTGTTTTGTGGGGGCGGTGGCTTACAGCGGGCCATCTGAAACAGCATTAAAAGAAAAACGTGTAATACTTACTAATTTCTGCTATGACATCTTCAACTTTTTTTCCCGATAAATCGATTAGTCCACGTGTATCGTATGTAGTCAAGTTATTACTTAGTCTGGCGGGGTCTCGAAACATAGTCTCGCCTCCGGCCGACGCATTTCCTTTCTCCACGTAGACTTCTTCCCAGCTACCTAAACATTAAAACGACAAATTGAAAGAATGAAATTGGATCCCAACATTTCAGCTCTTTCTATTCATATCGTACATATGAGAGCTTTGAAGAAGAATCCTATATGCACATGTTTCGGTGAACTTCTCTTCTTTGATATTCTTCAAAACTAACAAGAACACCATCCATCACCCCTAAACAAAGGTATCAAAGTATTTTGTTCACCTTTACCCTTAAAGGTACTATGTCCCTTTTGCAGCCAACATCGAATTCTGTAGAACTTTACAGGAATTATGAATATGCCATGTATGTCCTATTTATGAAATTTAAACATTTGCATTGTCCTAGTATTCAAATTATTCAAGGAAACCCGTTTACCTTCTAGACCTCACCGTCAGACACTTTTGGGTGACTGACTGATATTTGAAAGATACAGGAGCATTCGGTAGAAGGGTCTGAAAATCAGAGTATTGCTTGGGTAATTGCAATCACTTAATAAGTCGATTCGACAACTAATGGTCATTATTATCCCACTACAAGCCATTTTAGGCCGTTCCGTTTTTAGCAAAGTTCTAAATTAGTATTGTCTTTCAAATGCTGTTGGAATTTAAACCATTATTTTGTTGACCTGCAAATGGAACATACATGTAGTATCTTTAACTCTTTAAATGCCATGAAAATTTTCTCTTTGTCCCACGAGACATTTATCACGTGGTAGTTAAACTAAGGGGTTCGAGAACATTCAAATCTCTTTATTGTAAAATAAATCTATACGTGTGTTAAAGGCTTTGTCGTATACCTAGTCGAGAGCAAATAATTTTGAATTTTGAACAGCTTCTCTGTTCCACAAGCAATCCATGTGTTAATGTTTGATATATTTATCTGTTTTGCCGATCTGCACGGACCGTGCCAATCGTCACCTAGGCAACGAAAGGGTTAATCAATTAACACTTCAGTTCCCTGTACCTTTGAATGCAAAGTGAAGAGAGTTGAGAAAGCTACTCTTGCCGGAATCCTGGACACCGCATACACCTAGTCGAACCCTAGAAGGTCCGTGGAATTCATCGCCTACATCTCGGGTAGTCCATTGATTAGGTCTGTAGTCTCGAATCTTATCACGGAGCCGTCGGATTTCAGCTGATGTTTTGATGATTGAAAGTTGACATGGATGTCAAAGTTTGGAGAAGAAATTGAGCACCATGTAATAAGAGCAATGAATATAAATTATTCAATCATATCACTTTGAGCTTCCTCTTTCTTTCCACCTTCCCACTCTCTCTCTCTCTCTCTCTCCCTCCCCCCCCCCCCCATCGTTATCTCTTTCTCTCTTTCTTTCTACTTTGGTATTTCTTGATGTATATATATCAAGAAATCAAAGTATATATATCTTAATATACGTTCTCTTAAAATCCTTTAAAACTTCAAGTGTCCCTAGCACAGACGTGCGTGTTGCTGGTTATGCGTTGAAATCAAATGATATGAATCAATTTGTCCGTCTTTCAATATTTTTGATGCATCTGTTGGCTTGTATGCATTCTAGTAATTTAACATAAATCTCGAAATGCCTGTACAAAAAATGTTGTTATTATTATTTATTTGACCAATCGTGAAATGCGCAGATACAAAATAATTGCAGGAGACAAATACATACTAAGACCATGAAAGGACAAAAGAAGTGCGAGCAGCAAATTGGTCAGTCTGCCAAAAAGAAGATGCAAAGGGAAAATTATAGGTTTATTCTCCCCCACCCTCTCTCTCTCTCTCTCTTTATCTTTCTGTATCCCTCTCTATCCCCTCCTCCCTCCTTCTAAATATGTATTTCCCGCGATGTTCACCCATCACTTCTACCTTCTTTCTAATTCGCTTTATCTATTCAGCACAGAATGTTTTTGTACATGCTTTCGTTAGTTCTATTCAATATAAAGAGTATTTCATGGCCAAGAATTGACATGAAAGATGTGATACTTACCTTGGTGAATTTTGTACAACACGAATCGAAGGAGGAACAGTAGCACGGCAAACATGATTATTCCCCAAAACAAAGTTACCCATCCTGAAAACACATACAAATAACAGGAGGGTTTTTGTTCATTTATTCGTATATGCTAATTTTTTTTAGGAAGACAAGTATGAGGAGAAGAAGAAGAACAAGAAAAGGAAGAGGAGGGTGAGATGGAAAAGAAAACAAACAAAAAGCTTAAGTAGATAACAAACGGGGGTAGGTGGAAAATTGGCTGATCCAAGAAAGACAAAACTATAACAAAATTAATATGCCCTACATAACTTAGCAAAAAATGTACATTTGACTCTTTCATTAAAACCAAAATGGTTGATCCAGAGGAGGGCATACATCCCTTTAAAGCTAAAATTATAATAGATGAAGCTGAGCAATGTACCTTCCAATTATGCTCCCCCAACCATTGTGGCATAGCTTGACAACGGGAAAATAAATAAATATGAGCCTATTTTCTTCTACTTTTATTAGTCTGAATTACTTTGCTATCAAATGGCTCTTGAGGTCATGAGTCGAATCGAATTAAAACTTACGAATGTTGATTTAAACGTACATGTACATATAAATCTAAACACGCACACACACACCCCAAACAAGCATATGAAAACATTCTATGACGATGATTTGATGATGTTGGTTATTATAATACTTCAACTACTACTGCTACTTCTAACTTTACAAATGGTGATAATAACAACAAGAAGAAGAATAGAAAAGGAAAAAGGAAGAAGAAGAAGAAGAGGAAAACAGAAGGAGAATACGAAGAAGATGGAGAAGAAGAACAAGGAGAAGAAGAAGAAGAAGAAGAAGAAGAAGAAGAAGAAGAAGAACTAGAAGAAGGAGGAAAAGGAATGGAAGACGAAAACGATAGAGAAGAAGAAGGAAAAGAAAAGGAGGAGGAGAATGCGAAGAAGATGGAGAAGAAGAAGAAGAAGAAGAAGAAGAACTAGAAGAAGGAGGAGAAGGAATGGAAGACGAAAACGATAGAGAAGAAGAAGGAAAAGAAAAGGAGGAGAATACGAAGAAGATTGAGAAGAAGAAGAAGAAGAAGAAGAAGAACTAGAAGAAGGAGGAGAAGGAATGGAAGACGAAAACGATAGAGAAGAAGAAGGAAAAGAAAAGGAGGAGGAGAATACGAAGAAGATTGAGAAGAAGAAGAAGAAGAAGAAGAAGAACTAAAAGAAGGAGGAGGAGGAATACAAGACGAAAACGATAGAGAAGAAGAAGGAAAAGAAAAGGAGGAGGAGAATGCGAAGAAGATGGAGAAGAAGAAGAAGAAGAAGAAGAAGAACTAGAAAAAGGAGGAGAAGGAATGGAAGACGAAAACGATAGAGAAGAAGAAGGAAAAGAAAAGGAGGAGGAGAATACGAAGAAGATGGAGAAGAAGAAGAAGAAGAAGAAGAAGAACTAGAAGTAGGAGGAGGAATGGAAGACGAAAACGATAGAGAAGAAGAAGGAAACGAATATGGAGGACCAGAAGGTGTGTGAGCGGGAAAGGTAGATTACTTACCCATAAAATAGGTGCCTAGCATGATTAGCCCGATCGCCCAATACAGCCAATACAGCCAATTCCAGATAAATTCTTCTATCTCCTCCTTCATATCTGATGACGGCATGACGCTTATGAAGTTTCAAGAGAACACGTTCCTGTAACGTTTCGTTCCACTGGAGAAGGGCAAAATAGACCTATAAACAAGCTCTGTGTTGGTGAATAACCCCCGTCAACAAATGTATAGCGGATTTAACTGGTTCTAGCTATCCGAGTGGGGATTCCCCGTAGCCCATTGCCGCAATGGCTGCTGCTCTTTGATCTGCCAAGGGACTGATTTCCGGTACTTTGCCGTGAGACTAGTGTCTAACTTTTTCGGTCTCATATGTTTTTAACAAATTTAGTTATGATCAGTTTTGATCTTCTTCGAAACATAAAATATCTGGCCCTTTTCAACTATTGTGCGCTTTCTAGATAGGTATACATGTTGAATTATCATCTAATACCCACAATGCTGTAGCTGTAAGCTGTACTTTTTACACACACACATATGAGTCATTTCAGCATGTCTACAGAGCGAGGTTGGGGATTCCCCGCTTTGTGAAAATGAATGCGTCAACCTCAGCAATATCCATGAAGATACGAAACGTTCGTATCGAGACTTGGGTTATCAATTATTTGAGCTATGCCAGCTAAATTATTTTATTTAAATCAAAATTTCGAGTTTGAATACATACCAATCCCTATTAGTCTTACATAGGAAATAATAACATAATGATAGGCAGTCCAGTTTCCACGTGTATTTTATTATTATTTATGCCCCTTCCGCTCATGTACAATTTGTAAAGATGAGCATTCTGGATCATAACATTAGATTGAAACGTCTCTAAAAGGTGAAACTAAACTGCCATGGGTTTAGTTAAATGCAACAACTTAGATATTTCACACCGCTCTAAGGTCTGCCAGGTGACTGTGTTACACCGGTAGATTATAAAATTGTGACTCCTAAATGAAAATAAAAAACATTATCAAAATAATCAGCTTTGTTTTCCTTTCTTTCTTCTACAATTATACGCAGAAACAGTAAATAACGCTTCTTATGTCTGCTGGTGTAACTTCTCTACACTGACAGACGTGTTACACGTGTTACATGAATATAAAATTATAATGATAATAACAACAATACTAATATTAATGATAACGATATAAGTAATAACGATGATAAAAATGATAATTATAATTATAATAATAATAATAACAATTGTAATGATAATAATTATGATAATAACAATAATAATAAAAACATTAAGAATGATAATGATAACGATAATAATTTTAATAACAATAATAACAATGATAATAACAATGAAATAAGGTTCTGTAGGCGCTCATGTCTCTCAGACTTGGCACTGGCGTTATGGTGCTTAAGTATTTCGAGAGACTAATTCCAGCCAAGAACTTATTTACCTCACCTGGGGGGGGGGGGGGTGTTTCATGAAGCTGTTCGTAAAGTTACGCATGACTTTACGAACGACTTGTATATGAAGTGCCACATGGGATGTTTAAGGTTTTTTCTGATATTTCCAATAACCTCAATTTAATTATGGCAAAAAAATACTTTGCATTACAAATGTTTGTTATAATAAGAATGCTAATCTACATCTGCACAGTTCAATCTTAGTTGATGCAGTTAATGATGTCTGAGCATCCCATTTGGCTTTTTTGTTGTTTAAGAAGCAACTACTGGTTGGTTATGTGACAATGTAAGAGGGTCACCCCCTCCAACCTCTCCTCCATATTTTTTTCAATAACATAAAATAAAAAGATTGTTAGGGGTCACCCCTCATCGCTTATTTTCATTACAACCATGGCAAACATAATACAATTTAGTGCTAACATGAAACCTTCTATGTTTGTATCGATTATACTAAACCACGCTTGATGATACCTCCCCGATAAACATTTGATTTACCTTCAAGACCTTTCTTGTCAAAAATAGAATCACACACTGCCCAGCCCCCCCCCCCCCCCGAAAGAAAAAAATAAGCTTCAATCAGTATCAGGTTCGGTAAAGAGGTACACCCCCTTCTTAACCTGAAAATATGAATCAGAACAAACTGAAATAACCCCTCCGAAGGGGAAAAAAGATATTGTCATATTTCACATCAAGCCCCGTACCATCGTGGGTGTGCCAGCATTTTTGCAATGTTCAAAAACTTGCCAGGACAGAGAAAACAATGGAAAAACTAAAAGCTGAACAAATGAAGGTGGGTTCAATTTTGTGTCCGACTTTTCTGAACTCAAACATAACATTACACAGATCGTCAAACCCCCAATCTAGTGGGTGTACTACTACTGCTAGTAGTAGTAGACTCATCTGGGGCTGGAACCCATATTGCATGAAACTTAGCTAGATGGTGATTTTGCTATTAATGGTAACTTCCAAGGAAACCTTGAAGTGATTGGCTGTTAAACTGATGTTGCCATATTAGTAAATAAATGATATTGATGGCAAAGTTACATCTTTTTATACGATAAGCCACACATTTGATGCCAGTATGTTAGAGCGTAAGGAGTGCCATGGCCTGACGTTCGATTATAATGTATCTATAGTTAATAGTTGTTGCTAAACTCATAGTGGGTATGTTGCAGGATGATTTGGAGGATGAAATTTTGTATCGTTGCAATCATTTTAAACAAGTTAGAAACTTAAAGGTACTTTGTAACATTGTTCAGATGAGAGATAGTGGTGCTAAGGTAGTGACTTCAATGCAAGATGTACAATTACAGATAATCTGAAAATTTGAGCGAAAACGGACCATTATTCATGGTACAAATTGGGAAAAACTGAACCGATCGATTCCTTAGATCTCCCAACTATATTATTACAATTTAATTACATTTTAGGTAAATGGAAATCTCACAAAGCAATAAAATGGCTCTACATTCCATTCCAGACATTTAAATGTTGACGGACTTTGTATAGCCTGTTTTTATGTCTTTTTTTCATGGAAAAACGGTTGGGAAAATTCAAAAATGGTTGGGAGAATTTAGATTCAGAAGCGCCGCACATCGACGCCCGTTCGAAAACCCGTTGAACTTTGTTAAAAATCTTCATATTTCGTGAATTAATTTCGGATTTGGGGCATCGTAGTTGGATAATCCATACATACAAACATAATTTTACGTGTTTTGCATCCTGATTCAACAGATTTGTGAAATCAACCATCACAATGTTACTAAGAACCTTTAAAATAAAATGACTGAGTAAATCCTACTTTTATTTAATCCTTGACATGATCCAAACGGAAGATTATCTCAGAACATCTTTTTGAAAGCGTTTTGATTTACATGTGGATATTTTAAAGTTTAGATACTGAATTCAAGATTGTTTTTGTAATAACTTAGTGCATTTTGGCAAGGAATGTTGTTAAGGACACAGAAAACAAAACATTGGACAGTAGTGTAAATTGTACACAAAATAGGCATAAATTCCAAAGATTTTTTTTCTATATTTAGCCCATGTTATTTTGTGATGTTAGCTAGGCTCCAAATTAGGTCCAACTTAACATGATAGAATACAGCGACGTATGTCATATTAATATATTTTCCATTTTCAATGTTTTTCTATCAATATTATACGCAAAACAATCTGAGATGCAGAAAAAAAAGTCTGTAACAAGTAACTTACAATAGAATGTGTATATGCAGGGCAATCCAAAGGCCTGCATACTAAAGTTGGATGTGAATTCTTATAGAGTGCGCTGAAGCACGACATGCATTCATCGTTGTCAACATTTATATTAATTTTCATGAATAGTATGCGTAAATGAATGGTACTACCTACATGTAGCACGATGAACAAGTAAATGATATATTTTAAAGTCAACTTTGTTATTACATGTAGGTTCTTGGATTCAAACAATTCAGAAATGTATTATAAAGTTATAATACTGCAGCCATGTTGTTTAATTCAAGCTTCGTATCTAAACATGATGTAACGTTTAAAAAAAGCAATACAAGAATAAAGATAATTAATTGACAATATTGGTGGTGCTTTCTCCCTACAGATTTGTCGTGTGCTAAGCGTATTTATGAAGCGTTTGGGAAAGCCCGGTTATGCATTTGTCGCAACAATGTATGAATTATTAACAATAGGGGAACGTTAGCTCGGTCAACTAAATAAAGGGAATTAATCTAATCATTTTCAATATTTTCAAGATGACTCAAGCTGGGATCCAGATAGCCCTACCCCCAAAAATGTCAGTCTTTCATTTCAAATAAAACCATAATAACACGTTAGGCCTATGAAATTATATGTAATTTGTTATTTTACCCGAGATGGATATCTGTATTAATTGTCAACAAAAGAAAATGAAAACATGTACCGTGCTAATACCATGAAATCATAGTACTGAACGATAATTATATCAAATAGCTATAGTACCGAACCATGATTAGAACATGATTACCATGGTATGTGAACTATGCAACCATAAAAGTACCACAAGGTACAATGGTAAACATAAGGATGTTACCCGGTTTCCATGATACTCTGTTATTAACATGATACTGCTAATAATGGGGCCCGTTAGGATTTTCCTCTCCTATCGATAGGAGGGATATATTATCATCAGCTCGTTTGATGCATGCCTCTAGTATCTTCAGCAGAGCAATTTGTTTCTCAGAATCCATCTCGTGATTTTCATATGTGTAGTTCTCAATGAAGAACACACTGCCCTTTTTCCACACCGGCCCTGGTGATGTATCCAAGGAACCATTCGCGGTAACGGATGCTGTCGGCAAAAGTCAGCACCATAATAGGATATCCACCTGTTTAATGATGAAAACGATTATGATGATGACGAGGAAGACGATGACGATGTTAATAATAATACAAACAATGATAATGAAAATACAAATAATAACGAAAACGACAACATTGATACAAATAGTAATAATAACAATAGTAATAATCATAATGATAATAATGACAATTCTTTTGTCACGTCATAGGTATTATTAACTTTTTTTCTTTCTTCATCTTTTTAGCAAGTTTTTCGTTCGATTGTATGCAAACAGTACAAAGTGCACATCAGTCTTAAATTACGTCCTTTGGCAAGACATTGATCTACATTTGCAACACATTTACCAGTTGTAGTAAGAAGGTATCTGGTAGCTGTCGTTTGTTGGAGTTTAAGTCGGTTTATAAGACCCATTTCCTGATGGGAGCGCAAAGAGACGTTACATTGTAATAAATATAAAATGATATTTCCTGGCGAGCATCCTATTGGTGTAATAGGTGTCACGTGACACTCAACAACTCGTGCATAAACGTGCAGTATCGCAAATACCCTCAATTATATATTACAGAGATTTCGTGCATCATTGTTCAGTATAACATATATTTAACTCCTAGTTCGGAATTCCCCTCGATTTTAATATATTTATTTCAACCTTGGCCTGCCGCCTACGTGAATTATATCATCACTCGGGAACTCCTGAATTTGTCGGTTCATAAACTATTATTTGAATTTGAACGCCGGATATGTAATATTTGTATAATGTGAAATGCACTATAAACAAGAATAGGTTGTTATTATATATTATTATATACCTCTCTTTAGAAATCTAGCCATCTGATCAGTCGAAATTGGAGTCGTGATTTTATCCATTCCCGTAAAGAAACAAACAATGCCAGTAATGGCCAATAGTTCGTAAGTGAGATTCCCGCAAGAATCTGGATACCGGGAAAATAGTTTAATTTTGCTGCGATCCCCATTGGTTTACGTTTTAAAATTGTCTTTGTGCGAGCGCGGATACCATACAATGCTTTTTGTCTGCAATTTCCAAATGATTGTAACATTCAGTCATCTTTCCATCGCATATAAACATAAGGATAAGGTAAGAATTATAGGTAAATTTGTGTGTCGATTTCGGTATATAAAAGACATATCGACTGCTTTATAAATATTCGAGGCCTGGATGTTGGCTACTGGGGACGACCCAGACACGCCTCGGGGTCATGGCAGGATGTGCACGTTCCCTTGAGCATATAAAACAGACATGCTTCTCATGGCAGTCGATATCTCTATATTATTTCTGTTATTATTATTATACGGTTTACATGATATAACTATTGTTATAATTGATTTCACTTACAAAGGTGTTTCCTGACTTCAGGAACAAGTGTCTTTAGAAATTCAGTGCGGTCTTGTGTTTCCGAATCCCAGCTAATTAATAGATACAAATAAACAATAAGTCAGTCTTTCAAACAAACACAATTCAGAGAGATAGAATGAGGTATCTAATCATCGAAATAGGTCTGTCTATTTTCGTTTTTTTCCTTCTTTTTATATACTTAGTCATTTTTTGTGTGTTTTAATGTAATTTGAAATAATTTGTATTTGTATGATGTACATGTACATGTATTGAATGAAGACAATATGAAAATACTGCAAAAAATAAATAAATATATTGCTCCTCTTCACCATGATCCTACAACAAATACTACTACATTACGGCGGCCACTAGAATTAGTATGAATCGCCTTTGAACCTTGAAATCATTATCATCGTAACCATTGTCATTTTCATTACTGTAATATTCAATATCATGTTATTCTATAATGTGGCATTTCATCAAAAATAAATGATTATATACTGCTCTTATATCTATGTTGATAATGATCCATTTCTTTTACAAATAAACTTTTGAAATAAGAGAAGTAGAATTTTGATGATGAATACAACTATCTAATCAATGAAATGCAAGAAAGTTTGTTTTTGTTGTTTCCCCTCTCTTAATAAATAAACAAAATTTTGTTCATTTAAAGCTATTATGCCATTTCCCCAATTTATATCGAGTTAAGGGTTGCTGATTATGAGCCTAAATCGAGTTAAGGGTTGCTGGTTATGAGTCTATATCGAGTTAAGGGTTGCTGCTTATGAGCCTAAATCGAGTTAAGGGTTGCTGGTTATGAGTCTATATCGAGTTAAGGGTTGCTGATTATGAGCCTAAATCGAGTTAAGGGTTGCTGGTTATGAGTCTACATCGAGTAAAGGGTTGCTGGTTATGAGTCTACATCGAGTTAAGGATTGCTGGTTATGAGCCTAAATCGAGTTAAGGGTTGCTGATTATAAGACTACATCGAGTAAAGGGTTGCTGATTATAAGACTACATCGAGTAAAGGGTTGCTGATTATGGGTCTACATCGAGTTAAGGGTTGCTGATTATGAGCCTAAATCGAGTTAAGGGTTGCTGGTTATGAGTCTAAATCGAGTTAAGGGTTGCTGATTATGAGCCTAAATCGAGTTAAGGGTTGCTGATTATAAGACTACATCGAGTAAAGGGTTGCTGATTATGGGTCTACATCGAGTTAAGGGTTGCTGATTATGATTCTACATCGAGTTAAGGGTTGCTGATTATGAGTCTACATCGAGTTAAGGGTTGCTGATTATGAGTCTACATCGAGTTAAGGGTTGCTGATTATGAGTCTATATCGAGTTAAGGGTTGCTGATTATAAGTCTATATCGAGTTAAGGGTTGCTGATTATGAGTCTATATCGAGTTAAGGGTTGCTGGTTATGAGCCTAAATCGAGTTAAGGGTTGCTGATTATGATTCTACATCGGGTTAAGGGTTGCTGATTATAAGTCTACATCGAGTTAAATGTTGCTGATTATGAGTCTATATCGAGTTAAGGGTTGTTGATTATGAGTCTATATCGAGTTAAGGGTTGCTGATTATAAGTCTACATCGAGTTAAGGGTTGCTGATTATGGGTCTACATCGAGTTAAGGGTTGCTGGTTATGAGTCTACATCGAGTTAAGGGTTGCTGATTATGAGTCTATATCGAGTTAAGGGTTGCTGATTATGAGTCTATATCGAGTTAAGGGTTGCTGATTATAAGTCTACATCGAGTTAAGGGTTGCTGGTTATAAGTCTACATCGAGTTAAGGGTTGCTGATTATGATTCTACATCGGGTTAAGGGTTGCTGATTATGATTCTACATCGGGTTAAGGGTTGCTGATTATAAGTCTACATCGAGTTAAGGGTTGCTGGTTATAAGTCTACATCGAGTTAAGGGTTGCTGATTATGATTCTACATCGGGTTAAGGGTTGCTGATTATAAGTCTACATCGAGTTAAGGGTTGCTGGTTATGAGTCTATATCGAGTTAAGGGTTGCTGATTATGATTCTACATCGGGTTAAGGGTTGCTGATTATAAGTCTACATCGAGTTAAGGGTTGCTGATTATGAGTCTATATCGAGTTAAGGGTTGCTGATTATAAGTCTACATCGAGTTAAGGGTTGCTGATTATGATTCTACATCGGGTTAAGGGTTGCTGATTATAAGTCTACATCGAGTTAAGGGTTGCTGGTTATGAGTCTATATCGAGTTAAGGGTTGCTGATTATGATTCTACATCGGGTTAAGGGTTGCTGATTATAAGTCTACATCGAGTTAAGGGTTGCTGATTATGAGTCTATATCGAGTTAAGGGTTGCTGATTATAAGTCTACATCGAGTTAAGGGTTGCTGGTTATAAGTCTACATCGAGTTAAGGGTTGCTGATTATGATTCTACATCGGGTTAAGGGTTGCTGATTATAAGTCTACATCGAGTTAAGGGTTGCTGGTTATAAGTCTACATCGAGTTAAGGGTTGCTGATTATGATTCTACATCGGGTTAAGGGTTGCTGATTATAAGTCTACATCGAGTTAAGGGTTGCTGGTTATAAGTCTACATCGAGTTAAGGGTTGCTGATTATAAGTCTATATCGGGTTAAGGGTTGCTGATTATAAGTCTACATCGAGTTAAGGGTTGCTGATTATGATTCTACATCGGGTTAAGGGTTGCTGATTATAAGTCTATATCGGGTTAAGGGTTGCTGATTATGAGTCTACATCGAGTTAAGGGTTGCTGATTATAAGTCTATATCGAGTTAAGGGTTGCTGATTATGAGTCTATATCGAGTTAAGGGTTGCTGATTATGATTCTACATCGAGTTAAGGGTTGCTGATTATGATTCTACATCGGGTTAAGGGTTGCTGATTATAAGTCTATATCGGGTTAAGGGTTGCTGATTATGAGTCTACATCGAGTTAAGGGTTGCTGATTATGAGTCTACATCGAGTTAAGGGTTGCTGGTTATGAGTCTACATCGAGTTAAGGGTTGCTGATTATAAGTCTACACCGAGTTAAGGGTTGCTGATTATGATTCTACATCGGGTTAAGGGTTGCTGATTATGAGTCTACATCGAGTTAAGGGTTGCTGATTATGAGTCTACATCGAGTTAAGGGTTGCTGGTTATGAGTCTACATCGAGTTAAGGGTTGCTGATTATAAGTCTACACCGAGTTAAGGGTTGCTGATTATGATTCTACATCGGGTTAAGGGTTGCTGATTATAAGTCTATATCGGGTTAAGGGTTGCTGATTATGAGTCTACATCGAGTTAAGGGTTGCTGATTATAAGTCTATATCGGGTTAAGGGTTGCTGATTATGAGTCTACATCGAGTTAAGGGTTGCTGATTATAAGCCTAAATCGAGTTAAGGGTTGCTGATTATGAGTCTACATCGAGTTAAGGGTTGCTGATTATGAGTCTACATCGAGTTAAGGGTTGCTGGTTATAAGTCTACATCGAGTTAAGGGTTGCTGATTATAAGTCTACATCGAGTTAAGGGTTGCTGATTATGATTCTACATCGGGTTAAGGGTTGCTGATTATAAGTCTATATCGAGTTAAGGGTTGCTGATTATGAGTCTATATCGAGTTAAGGGTTGCTGATTATGATTCTACATCGAGTTAAGGGTTGCTGATTATGATTCTACATCGGGTTAAGGGTTGCTGATTATAAGTCTATATCGGGTTAAGGGTTGCTGATTATGAGTCTACATCGAGTTAAGGGTTGCTGATTATGAGTCTACATCGAGTTAAGGGTTGCTGGTTATGAGTCTACATCGAGTTAAGGGTTGCTGATTATAAGTCTACACCGAGTTAAGGGTTGCTGATTATGATTCTACATCGGGTTAAGGGTTGCTGATTATGAGTCTACATCGAGTTAAGGGTTGCTGATTATGAGTCTACATCGAGTTAAGGGTTGCTGGTTATGAGTCTACATCGAGTTAAGGGTTGCTGATTATAAGTCTACACCGAGTTAAGGGTTGCTGATTATGATTCTACATCGGGTTAAGGGTTGCTGATTATAAGTCTATATCGGGTTAAGGGTTGCTGATTATGAGTCTACATCGAGTTAAGGGTTGCTGATTATAAGTCTATATCGGGTTAAGGGTTGCTGATTATGAGTCTACATCGAGTTAAGGGTTGCTGATTATAAGCCTAAATCGAGTTAAGGGTTGCTGATTATGAGTCTACATCGAGTTAAGGGTTGCTGATTATGAGTCTACATCGAGTTAAGGGTTGCTGGTTATAAGTCTACATCGAGTTAAGGGTTGCTGATTATAAGTCTACATCGAGTTAAGGGTTGCTGATTATGATTCTACATCGGGTTAAGGGTTGCTGATTATAAGTCTATATCGGGTTAAGGGTTGCTGATTATGAGTCTACATCGAGTTAAGGGTTGCTGATTATAAGTCTATATCGGGTTAAGGGTTGCTGATTATGAGTCGATATCGAGTTAACTCTTTATGCGCCACTTAAAAAACCCCCCTGTGCCACATTCTTTTAGGGTCACACATTTCGAGGGAATCTTTATTGACTCTGCTGAATCAAGAGGCTATAACTCTTCACTGGATGATCATGATGAAAAATATTGTGCAGCAAAGTTGTAGACCGGAAAACGTGCTTTTCGATGAACCGTCATTTGTTATATTTTGAATTATCATTTTTATAATAATCATAATTATATAATGTTTAATTTTTCTTATTTACGGCAGCTTTTATCCCTCTAGAATTTCTTATTTAGCAATGATAAGACATCTTCAAATCGAATCTATTAGAAAGGTGGACTTCTTACCTTTCTTTACATACCTTGCTCAAGTATTCTAACAATTCAGAAGGTTAGTATTTAGGTTGTTGAAGAAAAGAAGTTCAATAGGGAGAGACTTGAAAGTACCCCGCTCAGCCACCCTTGACAATGGGCTAATCTGCCCATTGAATTCCCTATTACCCCAGGTTATTGTCAATGTCCGGTTTAGCGGGGCATGAAAAGGGACGTCGTGGGGATGTTTTTCTTTGTTGTGCCATGATAAGTCAATAAGAAATAAGAGAATGTTATTGATTTTGCCCACTGGTATGAGCATGTAAAAATGGTATAGGCATAATATATTATATGTGATATACATGACATAATCAGCATCTTATTGAAATGTCTCATTATGAATGTTCACCGCATCTGTTCTCTCACCTTCTTTACCCCTCAATAAAATTGATTTCAAGTACATTTATCACAGCCATAGATATACAAAGAAAGAATGAATCAATCTTAAAATATAAACTATATTGCATTGTTTTCCATTTACTTTATTGTGAGAGAGCTTATTATCAGAAATGATTGACGAGTGGAGTATGCAATGAATAAAATATGGAGAACGGACGTGAGAGACATTATGAGAGAGAAATAGTGATATGAAATGAAAGGACTTTACTGTGAATAAAGATTATAAGAGAAAGAGATAAAGATGACGGCAAGACAGGATACATATTGATACGAAAATAACAATAATAATGAGATAGAGATGACGGAAAGAAAGAGAGTAAACACTGATAGCATAAGAATGAATAAAGATAATAAGAGAAAGATATAGAGATGACGGCAAGACATAGGGTACATATAGATAGGAAAATGATAATAATAATAAGATAGAGATGACGGAAAGAAAGAGAGTAAACACTGATAGCATAAGAATGAATAAAGATAATAAGAGAAAGATATAGAGATGACGGCAAGACATAGGGTACATATAGATAGGAAAATGATAATAATAAAAAGATAGAGATGACGGAAAGAAAGAGAGTAAACACTGATAGCACAAGAATGAATAAAGATAATAAGAGAAATATATAGAGATGACGGCAAGACATAGGATACATATTGATAGGAAAATAATAATAATAATAAGATAGAGATGACGGCAAGAAAGAGAGTAAACACTGATAGCATAAGAATGAATAAAGATAATAAGAGAAAGATATACAGATGACGGCAAGACATAGGGTACATATAGATAGGAAAATGATAATAATAATAAGATAGAGATGACGGCAAGAAAGAGAGTAAACACTGATAGCATAAGAATGAATAAAGATAATAAGAGAAAGATATAGAGATGACGGCAAGACATAGGGTACATAATTATAGATAGGAAAATGATAATAATAATAAGATAGAGATGACGGAAAGAAAGAGAGTAAACACTAATAGCATAAGAATGAATAAAGATAATAAGAGAAAGATATAGAGATGACGGCAAGACATAGGGTACATATAGATAGGAAAATGATAATAATAATGAGATAGAGATGACGGCAAGAAAGAGAGTATTACACTCATAGCATAATAATGAATAAAGATAATAAGAAAAAGATATACAGATGACGGCAAGACATAGGGTACATATAGATAGGAAAATGATAATAATAATAAGATAGAGATGACGGAAAGAAAGAGAGTAAACACTGATAGCATAAGAATGAATAAAGATAATAAAAGAAAGATATAAAGATGACGGCAAGACAGGATACATCTTTCTTTCATTAGTTTTATTCATTCTTATTCTATCACTGTCTACTCTCTTTCTTGCTGTCATCTCTAGCTCTTTCATTAATTTTTATTCATTCTTATTCTATCAGTCTACTCTCTTTCTTGCTGTCATCTCTATCTCTTTCTTTCATTATTTTTATTCATTCTTATTCTATCACTGTCTACTCTCTTTCTTGCTGTCATCTCTATCTCCTTCTTTCATTTTTTTTATTCATTCTTATTCTATCAGTCTACTCTCTTTCTTGCTGTCATCTCTAGCTCTTTCATTAATTTTTATTCATTCTTATTCTATCAGTCTACTCTCAGGGAACACTTTTATCACTAGAGTCTTCGTCACTGCTCGATTCGTCGGAATCAGAGTCCATGCTCCATGCTTCCATAGTAACAAGATCTCGAGCCTCCTCTACACTAAACACACGTTGACGTTTTCCAGCAGGTGCCATCGTAACATCAGTAAAAAAAATCCAAAGAAAACCGCTAAATACACGGTAATTTCGAATGTAACACTATGAAGAAAAACAGTTTACCGGAAAGTGTGCGATGTATACAATGTAAACAATAGTAAACGCAACGCGTGGCTACACACTGCGAGCGGTATTATGAATGTCTAATTGACTCGTATACATCTGTGCAAAAATGCGAAGTTGGCACGCCTACGTCCGTGCAAATCGGCGAACAAAGCAAACAAAGAGTTAAGGGTTGCTGATTATGAGTCGATATCGAGTTAAGGGTTGGTGATTATGAGTCTATAACGAGTTGAGGGTTGCTGATTATGAGTCGATATCGAGTTGATGGTTGCTGATTTTGGGTCTACATCTTTAATATCGCATTGATCAGTAATCTATCTATTCAAATTTGTAAAGTGTAGAGATACATTGTGTAATCTATCGTTAATAGTTGGTTCAGAAGACAAGAGTAGAAAGAAGTAACGTTTCCCAATGGCTTTTAAACAGTTTCTGTAACAAATCTACTTGCTTGACCAAAGACCAACTTTCAGGGGTTTAATGTTGAGAACGGTTCGAAATATCGTTACCTGCATTTCAGGATAAAGATGGGACAGTCAATCTTCTCTCCGGGAGCGTGAGAACGGGTGTTGAGTCCTCGTTTACCAGCTATAGGAATGCGTCATTTAGAAACAAATCAAAAGAAGAGAAACAAGAGTTTAAGAAAAAGAAAAAAACAGGTTTGCCTTGTTACAAGTGACACGATCGTTGTTGTTGTTGTTGGTAATAGTTTAATGGCGTTCTTTCGGTATTGAATATATACGCCATATCTTCAGTTTTATAAGAAAATCAGTAATACACAAGAAAACTGAGAATAAAAATTTGTAGTGATATAATTAATTAGTCCTAATTTATTAGGAGTCTCTGGATGGTTTGCAACTTCGTGTTTCTGCTTTTGTATAAGGTTAATCTGGTCAGCCCGGTTTCGATTGCATGGAAAACTAGCTTTGCCCGATTTGAAACAGGCTTCTCGGCTACTCGGCATGCGTGTGCAGTGATCTTTTCATTTTGTAACGCACGGTGCCTAGACTACTCGGAAACACAGAAACACTAAATTGAGACACATCGTACAGGGGCGCTCCTGAACCGAATTTCCAATCCATTCAAGTAAATTGTTATACACATCTTATCATATTATCACTATTTGTAAGCAAACATTAAACTGGGCTTTAACCGCGCAAATGCAACAAAACACAACCCATAACAATAATGAAATAATTATTTTTAAAAGGGATGAAAAACAAATTAGATACACTCTCACCCAGATAACATAAGATCTCATGGGAGTATGTGGGCAAATATAGTGGTAACACTGTTGCATGAACAAAATTGCTCTTAAATATCCTAGTAATAATCAATTTGTAAGCAGCGTGTGTGATGGAATGGTGCGGGCGCGCCGATGTGTGTGTAGTCACGTCATCCCGATATATGTGCGAAGTTACATTCACTGTACATATTAGATCATTTTCTTATCATTTTGAGCAAAGACGTTTCAATTTCTGAATTAAATTTTGAATTGATTTCACTTTTTTCTGCAACATACAAATCAAATTACATTTCCGCAATATTACATACAGTGTGTATATACAATATGACATTTTTTGTTTAATGTGTACACCATAGAATAATACTAAATGTTCATTATTTGTTTTCCTTTCTAAAAACACAAGACCAATAATTATTCATTGAGAGAGTTGTAGCGGAATATTACTAGACGAAAAGCTGCATGCGCGGAAATCATTACGATAATGGTATTTTGCTCCGCCTTTTTTGGATTATTTGAAGACGAAATAAGCACCCAATGCGGCTTTTTGATTAGATAAGAGAGTCATGAATATGCACTTTATTAATAGTATCGTTCAAGAAATCTTGACCTCAATGTGTCACTTAAATTTGGCAGATTTATGCACGACGCTACTGGCATAAAGTGAGTAGATTTAGTTCACGAAGAATGATTGAAATAATGAGTAGATTATTATAAAGTGAATATAGTCATTTATTAAAAGAAAATAGAAAAAGTTTTCGTGATCAAAACGTTTGGTTCACCTTAAAGTGCTTGTTTTATTACCCGAAAATGTTTTATGGAGAGTGACGTGGAAAAACACGTCTTTTTTACATCCAACTTCATTTTGCTAAAAGTACCACATATTTTACCTAGTTTGACTTGCATAAGACAAAGACTATGTTCTTTTTTTAGCAAAAGCAAACAAATTACTATTTCATTATGATTTATAATCGCGTTTGAATTGTTAACGTTTTCAATTTACTGTGATTTTCAGCTCGTTTTCTTTCTAAATTCAACGGGGTTGGCGATAACAAATTTCGTTATTTTACCAAATACAACTGAATTCCAGCTCATCCCCCCAACTTTTTTTTAATTAACCAAAATGGCTGCTCCAGGGGGCGCCCTTCTTTGCACCCGTCAAAAATCAAGAAAGTATAGTAAAGTCGTCATCTTGGCCAAATTTGGTGCGTGTAGAACGACCTGAATCACAATATCTCTTACATCCCCCGCTATTCGTTCGCGAATTAAGGTGTCGTTTTGTAATTGATGTTTTCGTGAGTTGCAGAGCATTCCGATCCGACCTCCAATTTTCAGATCGAGATATCTCAGGGACCCTTTAACGATACATTTTTTTACTTACACCAATTCGGGGTAATACCAATTTAGTCCATTGGTATTAATTGAAAAAAATACATTTGTGTAGAATACAAGATATCATGCATCGAATATCACAATTCCTAATATTTGTTTTTTAATTATTCGCGAACTTTGGTCACTCCATCATACACGTTAAAAGAAACACGGCTGTTGTTGTTGTCTTTTTTGTGGGTAGTGGGGGGGGGGGGTTGCAGTTTACAGCGGCACATCTGCACGAGCCTTAAAAGAGAAAAGTTCAATACTCACTGATCTGAGCTATCACCTCTGGAACTCTAGACACGGACAAATCGACCAGTCCAGATGTATCGAATGTTGTTACGTTATCACTTAGTTTGACAGGGTCTCGGAACAGAGTCTCGCCTCCGTCTAACTCATTACCTTTCTCAACGTAGACTTCTTCCCAGTTACCTAATCATCAAAATGACAAATGTATGCATACAATTTGGTCCTTTCAATTCAGCTATTGCTTGCCATGTTGTAAATATGAGGTCATTCATGAAGAAGAATTATATGCACATGCTTTTGTGAACCTCTCTTCTATGACATTCGTCCAACATGAACACCATGCACCACAACCCCCTAAAAAAGGGTATCAAAGTCTTTTATTCACCTTTATCTTTAACTTAATCTTCACTTTAACTCTTTATTTGCCATATAAATGATCTCTCAGTCACACGAGACATTTATCACGTGGTAGTTAAACTAAGGGATACTAGAACATTTAAATGTATCCATTTTAGTTGCCTAATTGACGATTGGCATGGTCGGTGCAGATTGGCACAGAGAATATACTTAACAGAAAATATTGATTGCTTTGTGGAACAGAGAAGGCATTCAAAATTCTTATTTTCTGTCTTGACTAGGTACACGACAAAGCTATAACACATGTTACTACCTCTACTACTACTACTACTACTACTACTACTACTACTACTACTAATCAATCAACACTTTCCCTGTACCTTTGAATGCAAAGTGAAGAGAGTTGAGAAAGCTACTCTTGCCGGAATTCTGGACACCGAAGACACCTAGTCGAACCTCGGAAGGTCTTTGGAATCCTTCGCCTGTATCTCTGGCAGTCCATCTACTAGGTATGTAGTCTCGAATATTCTTTTGGAGCTTTCGAATTTCAGCTGGTGTTTTGATGATTTAAAGTTGACATGGAGGTGAAAATTGGAGAAGAAAATGAGCGCCATGAGATAAGAGCAATCAATATAAATTATTCGGGTCAATGTCGCTATTCATAAGGGCCGCTATTCATAAGGTCCGCTATTCACAAGGACCGCTATTTATAAGAACCGATATTCATAATTTGAGAAAAGGGTCATTTCTTATAAGGGTTATTATTCATAATGATTGCTATTCATAATCAAAGCAGAGGGTCGTTATTCATAATTTATGTTGGGGGTCACTACTTATAAGGGTCCCTATTCATAATACTAGAAGAGGGTCGCTATTCATGAAACAACGAGAGGGTCGATATTCATAATACAACATGAGAGTCGCTATTCATAATAGGAAATGAGGGTCGCTATTCATAATACGAGTAGGGGCGCTATTCATAAAACAGGTAGAGGGTCGCTATTCATAATAGGAGTAGGGGTAACTATTCATAATATGAGGAGAGGGTCCCTTTTCAAATTAAGAAATGAGGGTCACTATTCATAATTGGAGTAAAGGTCGCTATTCATAATACGAAATGAGGGTAGCTATTCATAACATAGAATTATTTTCGCTCTTCATAATAATAACAATGGGAAATATTGGATGGAGGACATGCCCATGCATATGGCGTACCTTTAATCTTTAATAATATGAAGACATGGTGACGAAATAAATAATTAAAACATAACACCCATATAATCCTATCATAATTTGTCCTACTTGTTGTAAATCTTGCCCCACCACCCTGCCTCTGGCTGATCTTATCCTGGTCACGCCACTGAGACATTAATTAAACCAAGCAGGCCTTTTATCATAGGCATTTAAGGACGGAATTAGCTATTTCAGAAACTAGTAATTGTTTATACTTTTATTTTGTTGCACTATATAGACTTGATCAGAACTCCTTACTAACCACCACTACCACGACCCTTACTCCCCCGACAAAAAACACAATAAATGTTTGGTTCATATTCAGATTGCATAACCTCTTTGTATGGTACATGACGCAAACACATTCAAGGTCCGAAAGTGTTGTCCTGTTTTTCCTGTTTTAGGAAACAATATTTTTCGCATTTTACGGCTCTGAGTATTCGGGCCGGAGGATTGCATTGTTTTGTACATGCTTTATGTTGTTCTTTTCAATATAAAGCATGTAATGGGCTATACATGGGCATAGCATATGTAATACTAACCTGTGCGGCATAAGTACCACGCGAAAGTATAGAGAAACAGTCCCCAAAGCATGATTGCTCCGTAAAAAAAAAGTCCACACTATGAAAACACATACGAATAACAGGAGGGGTTTTGTTAATTTATTCGTATATGCTAAACTTTTCAAGGAGGACGAGTATGAAAAGAAGCAGGAGGAGGAGGAGAACAAGAAGAAGAGGAGGAGGAGGAAAAGAAGACGAACACAACAGATAAACAAACAGAAGCCATAAATGGACATACGAGAAAGGGGTTGGTGGAAAAATGGCCGATCCAAGAAACACAAAACTTAAACAAATTTTCTGCTAAGCTAATGTAAACATTAGCTTAGCAGAAAATTGTCAAGCAGGAAGTTTTTATATGTCTCTTTTATTTTGACCAAATGGTTGATCCAAAGGAGGCATATGCCTCTTAAAAGCTAAATAACATTAAATAAAGAAAAGCAATGTACCTTCCAAATGTACAACTACTCCCATCCCCCATTTTCAGTTGATTTGGCCAAAGGTGCTAAAACCTCTTTATTTACTTGTTTGTTAATTTGCTTGTCACAGGATTTTGAAGGAAACAGCAAGCACATAATGTGATAATGTATATATCTTTAGAATATGGTTTCTTTGTTACATACTTTATTTTTAGTGTTATAGCTTGGCAACGGGAATATAAAGTAAATATGAGCTTATTTTTCTTTTACATTTAGGCCTATTAGTCTGAATTTTTTGCTATCAAATGGCTCTTTAGGCCATGAGTCAACTGGAATTAAAACTTACGAATGTTGATTTAAACGTATATAACAAAACCTAAAACACGCACACCCCACCCCCCCCCCCCCCCCCCAAGAAGCACACACAAACACATTATGACGAAGATTTTGCTGCTGCTGATGATGATACTACTACTACTGCAACTAATAGTTAAACAAATAATGAAAACAAGAAGAAAAGGAAAAGAAAAACAAAAGAAGACAAAAAAGAAGAAGAAGAAAATAAAAAAAGAATGAGAAGAAGAAGGTGTATAAGTAGGAATTAGCAGATTACTCACCCGTGCCATAATATAGGAAGGCTAGCACGATCGCCACAATCAAGAACCATTTCAAGATATGAAGTTCTTGCATCTCCTCCTTTATATCTGATGATACTCATATATGGTCAAGAAGACGCGATCAAGTAATGTTTCCGTTCCACGAGAGAAGGGCAGAATAGACCGATATACAAGCTCCGTGCAGGTAGACCGCGGGCCGAGGTGCATTTTCTTTTCATCTCGTGCCTCAAATTTGTATATAGCTGTATTTTGGTCAACATGTGTAAAAATATTTATTACAGTCACATCTGAAACTCGTCAGTAACAAAACTTGCACATTTTTTGAAAATATCAAAAAACAAAAAACAAATTTGAGACAATTTTTCACTTTCTACGGTAAGAATGACCAATCACAATACGTTGCTGATAGCATGATGTGTGGAGTGACTGGCTTTTGGCCAATCATATTCTTTGTTTTATGCGCACGCCTATGCGACTTTCACTGTGCACTGCGACTTTCACTGTGTACTATGGCGACTTCTGAGTCGTTTGATGCCAGTGAGACGGACAATTCTGAGGCTGGTGAATCCGCTTTCTGTTCCATACATGTCATCGATACTCAGAGCAAGATTATACCATTTAGTGATAAAAGCTATCAAAAGTGTAAGGAGTGTGCAGCTAAGTGGGTAATCGTGGAAGAGAGTTTAGAAAGTGAAGTTGCAGAGAAGTTGCAAGAACACGTACACGAAAGTGAAGGTGTGGGACAAGTCGGTCTTCAGTCATCGACAACAAGCAGGTAAGTTATCACCTAATATATTGGTATAGATCTAGATATCTAGGCCTGCATGAAATGAAAAGTGTTCACATTTTCCCCGAAATAAAAATTGCACTTGAAAAAAGAGCAGAAATTACAAATTTGGTCTAGAGTAGTAGAGAACAGACTAGATCTAGACCTCTCATCTACTATGTCTATGGTCCTGGATTACAGGATAGATTTTCTAGGTCTAGATCTACTACTACTAGACCCTGTCCCTACTTCTACTGTCTAGACCCTCTACTTTTTTTCGTCTACAGATAAATTATAAAATAGTCTAATTCTTGACTCTTGCTTGTGTCAAGAAATTACTTAAACTAGGTCCAGCAGTTCTTGTATTTTAGCAGATTGAACTTAAATAGAAATTATTTATTAGTCTACATCTCTCACATTTTCTTTTACTAGGGAGCACCATACTCGGCTTCGAGGATATCATGCTGAATGTTACCGACACTTTTGCAACGTAACGACAATCAGTAGAGCATTGACAAGACTTCAGAAGAAGAGAGGTAATAAACAATGATTAAATGCTGCTAAAATAATTTAAACAGTACAGTACAAAGACAAAGAAGAGAAGGAGAGTGTTTGATCTGTGCGTGTGTGAGGCAGTGCAAAAGAAGACACCGGTAGGTGCAATTGTGCAATAATTGTTCTGCATCTACACATTTAGATCTACTGGCGATTTCAAGTTCAGTGTCAAAAGCCACAACACTGAACTTGAAATGAGGCTGGTGTTGGAATTGACCTCGGAAAATATGTTGTTGAATGTTGTCTGCTGAACCGAGTATCATGGTTCGCTTTGACGATTTATTTGTTATTTCCCTATTCCCCAACACAAATCGCCTAGAGATTGGGAAATTTGTGATTTGAAGTTCGGTGTTGGTGTTGGTGATCTTAAGATCATGAACCAAATGATAACGTCGCAGCAAAGTTAAGCGAAATCCAATTTACAGTCAAAATGTTTTACAAATCATCAGAGCTATATATGTGTCTATTTTCTAAAGATTAATAACATTTTCTCTTTTGATTTGAAAATACGATTTTAGATTTTACATCCTGTTTGATGAAATTTGAATGCCATTTCTCACTGATTTCACTTTCGTTGTATAGCCTTTTCGCTTGAAATCGTGAGTGGATCACATAAAAGGCGTGACATCACTCCGTATTGAGCTATTTCTCAAGTACAGTCAGTGTTGGAGCTCGGTTCAGCAGCTTGATCCACACTTTCAAAACCAACACCACATTGAGTTATATATTCAGAAAATCAGAATGATTTTGATAAAATTGGTTTTAATCAGTATTTTTTCCCCTGTCTGTTCCTTTCTTCCTTCTCTTTTTCTTGTTAAACCCACAGATGCTGAGAAGACATCTACAGAAGATCCAGAGGAAGTGTCAGCAAGTGAGGATGCCCCTGCACCCAAGAGACTGCTGCGGTCGAGAGTATCCCATGAAAATCAACCCTCTACCAGCCATGACTTTGATAAGCCGCATGTATTGCCAGTCCATTGCATTATCTGCAAAGGAGCTAAGTATATCCGCGAACAGTCTTCTGGTAAACGGAAGGTAGACAAATTAATTCTTTGTGAAAGAAAAGATGGGGGGCATCTGTTAGAGGCCGCTTTATTAAAGCAAGATGAACAATTGCTTTTACACATACGTGGGAAAGATCTTGTTGCAATAGAAGTAAGGTACCATAAATCGTGCTATTACAGGTATACAAAAGTTGTGAAGAGATGTAATACTTATAAACAGGATACTCAGCAAACAGTAATATATGATAAGTCATACTCTAGTTTCTGCAAAAAGGTAATTGAGGAAAGGATAATGAAAAATAAGGAGATCCTTAGGCTGACTAAGCTGAACCAACTCTTCATCAAGGAAGTCAGGGGAGTTGAAGGATTAGATGCCTCCTCCTTCCAAACCTACCGATTGAAAGCACGATTGAAATCCTCACACCCTGCTCTTTGTTTTGTCAGGCCTTCTAGGAAGGTGGAAAGCGACATTGTATTTGTTGAAAATCTGTCTGTTGAGGAGGTAGTAGAGGATGCAGTTGGAGAAATGACAAGTGAAGAAAGCGAGTGCAATGAAGCTGTGAGTGATGACCCTTCACATGCAGTTCCATCCAGAGCTTATCACCTGAGGGATATGTTCCATGCTGCCCAGGTTGTTAAAGACAGCATCGTCAATGCACCTAACCCAATAGAGTGGCCCCCCACAGCTGATGACTCAACCCTGGACACAGTCGACAAAATTGTGCCTTCTGCACTCTTTAATTTTCTTGCATGGTCAACTGGGGCAAGTTCTGACCCAAGAGACTCCGGAAAGGTTGAGGTGCCTGATGAGCTCCATCCCCGCCTTCTTTCAGTTGCCCAGGATATTATGTTCTTGAGAGCAAAAGGAAGGATCCTTCTTCCCAAGCATTCATCCCTCTCAATGGCAGTTCGTCACTTAACTGGTTCTGCGAAGCTAATTGGGCTGCTGAATGGATTTGGCCATTGCTCTTCTAATTCCTTTGCGTTAGAACATGATACTGCATTGGCAAAGAGGCAGATTGAACGAGGCATCGGTGCACTTCCAGCTGGATCAAACATCACTTTCACCACCCTGGTGTGGGATAATAACGATTTTGGCGAAGAAACGACTAGTGGGAAAGGAACCACACATAATACAAATGGTATCCTGATACAGTACGATCCATCTGCAACATCAGAACCAACCTCAGAAGCTTCACATGTTGAACATTCATCCAGAGACAGACGCCGCTCTGTGCAGCCCCCGTCGCCAAACATCAAGAAGTATCTTGGAAGCAAGAAAATTGGACCGAGGGCTTACGGAGAATGTGTTGATCTGCAAGACAAACCTTATCAACCATTTCAAATACTGTCAAGAAAGCTAGATCTAGCTCTCCGGGTCATGAAATTGGGAGATTCATCAGAAATGATTTTCCCTGGATGGACAGGCTGCAACTCTATACTACAAAGCCATATTCCAGAAGTATGCAACATCAAGTATCTTCCAATCATTGATGCTAGTCCGACTGAATATGATACAGTTTATACAATTCTTGAAAGATCTTTACAAATTGCAGATACCCTGAAGCAAGATCAAGTGGCTGTAGTGTTCGACCAAGCAATATATGCCAAAGCGCAGCAAATTAGGTGGAATAATGAGAGATTTTCTCAGCGAATGGTAATTCGCCTTGGTGCATTTCACACTTCCCTGGCCATGTTATCCTGCATTGGTAAACGCTTCAGGGATGCAGGACTGGAGAATGTGGTTGTAGAATCAGGAATCGTTGCCTTGGGCTCTTTGAATGGGACAATGAACGGCCACCATTATAACAGAAGTATCCGTGTACATAAGTGTGTAGCAGAGGCCATGGAGCGGCTGAGGTGGCAAAGTTTTCTTGACTCTTTACCAGAAGTTGAAAGACTGCAAGCTCAAAAAGTAATAAATCAACTGGGTCGAGCTTTTCCTGGAGAGGCATACATGGAACTTGTAACATCCAATGAGTTTGACAACATTTCTTCATTGTATGACAGTTTTGTGACTCATCAAGGGAAGAAGTATCCTACTTTCTGTGTTTGGTCATCTTACATAGAAATGGTAGAAGTGATGCTTCTTTTTCTCCGAGCTACCAGAGAGGGAAATTGGAACTTGCATCTATCTGCAGTGAGGTCATTTCTGCCTTGGCTTTTTGCTTACAATCATATCAATTATGCTCGTTACCTACCAGCCTACTGGCTTGAAATGTGTCAACTCTCCTCAACCCATCCAGCAGTCCATGAAGAATTCATGAAGGGCCACTTTGCAGTTCAGAGGCAAGCTGATCATGGATTTTCACAGGTGGCTTGTGACCAAACCATTGAACAGACTTGTAATCGTGACACCAAAACAAAAGGAGGCATGGTGGGCTTCACTACCCAGAAAGGTGCAGTGACAAGGTGGATTTTGTCCCAGCCAGAAAGAGCAGCAATTACAAAGAGGTGCGAAGAAATGGCTGGTAAAGATGAGAGGACAAGTGGCCGCAAGGATTTGGAACATTCTCGCATTAAGAAAGACGAAGAGAGTGTCTGCAATGTGAAAGCAGTGATTGAAGCAATGATAAATCCGTTTGAAGACACCAGTGATCAGTTGCTTCATATAGCATCTGGCTGTGTGGCATCAAAGGATGTTAATGACGATTATCTCAGTGCAAGAGACAGGGGAGACACATGCTTCATGCAATATAGCAAGGAATGTCTTCAAGGCGATGAAGATATGTTCAAGACACTTAAATTAGTCAAAGTTAAGACCTTCCAGTCTATGAATAAGACCTCTCGATCTAAAGTGAAAGGTAAGGAAGTGGTATTGAAAGCAGACAGAAATCTTTTTCAGAGGCTTGTTATTATTGCAAATGTTCGGAAGCTTGATATTCGCCACATGCTGACATACAATTTGGGCCCCCTTCCTCTTTCAATTGCACATCCAGATGGATCACTAGCCAAGACAGCCAAATCGACTTTGCTTCATTGCATTGAAGCCCATGTGCAACCATCTCCACAGGCTGATATTCTACCAGGAAGCATTTGGATTGTAGATGGTATGGCGATGGTACAAGAAATGTCCCCCAAGAATATTCCACCAACATTTGGGAAGCTCAGTGAATTCCTCCTGCGACAGATAATTGATTTGGCTGTCAGTGTGCGCAGTAATGTGATACACTTTGTAGTTGATACCTACAGGAAAGAAAGTATCAAGAATGCAGAAAGGGGAAGGCGGTCAATTGGTGGAAGTGTTATCACCAAAATCTACAGTGAAGAACAGCAGGTACCACATCAGTGGAAGAAATTTCTTGGATGTGGCGACAATAAAGCAGAGCTGATCAGATTTCTGTTTCAGACATGGAGCAAACAGCCAGGTGCAATTCTGAAGAATGTTACTGTGTTTGCCACTCATGATTCAGAGTGCCATGAATTGACAGCTGAGAATGAGCAGATACATACCCGCATAGTACCAGAACTAGCTTGTAACCATGAAGAAGCCGATACAAGGCTTTTTCTTCATTGTAAATATGCAGCTACACACCAGCCACCATGTTCAGATGCAGCTCCGCACCCTGTCCTTATCAAGAGTCCTGACACTGATGTGTTTGTTATTGGAGTCGCAATGGCAGCAGATATTGAGGCAGAAGTGCTTTTCCACACAGGAAGAGGCAATAATAGAAGGACCCTGAACCTGTCAAAGATTAGTCGGTACCTAGGACCAGATGTTTGTAGAGCACTGATACCCTTCCATTGTTTCACAGGTTGTGATACAGTTAGCTCATTTCATGGAAAGTCAAAATCCAAAGCTTTCAAGTTACTTGTAAATGACACTGAAACTCATGCCACATTTCATGAGATGGGAAGTTCATTTGTTGTCAGTGATCAGTTGATGAAAAATGCAGAAAAACTTGTGTGCAAGTTGTATGGGCAAACCTGTGATACAGTGAATGAAGCTAGATATAAGCTATTCATGTTAACCAAAGCAGAGACACATCTTCCTCCTTCAGCTGATTCTCTTAAGAAGCACTTAATGAGGGCAAATTACCAAGCTGCTATTCATTCAAAATGTCTGCAACAGTTCCCAGAATGTCCCAGTCCAAATGGTCATGGGTGGAAACTTGTGGACAGTGAAATTAATATTGACTGGGGTGATTTACCCCCAGCTCCAAGCAGCTTGCTGGAACTTACAAACTGCTCATGTAAGAAAACGAGCTGTGAAAAATCAGCGTCAGGGAAAGGACGGTCACGTTGCTCATGTCAACAGCATGGCATTCCATGTACAGATTTGTGTAGATGTGTCAATTGCAGGAACTCTATCTCTGCAAAGGAGGTTGAATCAGATGAAGAAGATTCAGATGGAGAATAAGCATTCCCCTAGCAATGCAATTTGTATTTCACATTGAATAAAGAAGAAAAAGCTAGAATTTCAAAATGATTCTTGAACTACACCCATGTTAGATTTAAGTTTGTATCCTGGATGATTACACTCTGTGTGTTTGTAGTTGATGAAAGGCAAAATGCTTACAAAATGAAAAAGGAAAATGTGTATTACTTGCAAAATAATCATTAAATCTGTCATGACACCCGTGATGATTTCTCTTTATTCTTTGCTTACTTTCATATGTTTTTTTTCCTTTAAATAAAAAGAGTGTAAACACAGGATGGATATACTTGCCTTCTGAAAAATGACAAGATCACAAAACAAAGTGATTTAAGCATTAATGTGTCATTTATGTTCTTTTGTTATACTCTATTCAATATGTCACAGTTATTATTGACCCCTGAGCTGATTAACACAACTTTGAATCATTCATTAGCCAAATCAAAATTAAAACTAAAGCAAATACATACATATATTTTTTTAAAGGACAAGAAATTCAAATTTTCCTATTGTCAGAAATCTGTAGGTTTATTATTCCTGATTTGCTAATTTGAAGAAAACCTGTTGTCTCACTTCTCCATTGCAGTAAAATATACATGCACATGTATATTGTGATGACAAGAGTTTGTAGCATTGTAACATCAATACGCCAATACCTATATGATAGTTATCCTTCCATGCAAAAACAGGGTAAAGATATGAATATACCAATTTCTGTTCAAACACAGTTGTTTGGGACAACTAAGGTCACACTTGTATGATGTTGTATTTTACTGTTCATGTGATTTATATGAAAACTTTAGAGATTGATGAGGCTTAACAATTTATAACCACTTTGAATATATAGTCATTTACAGTATTTGTGAGGTAAATGTATACACTTCCAGCAAAATGTTTTTGATGCCCAAGTCTAGTAGTGGTTTATTGACTGCACTGCACATTCAATTGTTTATGGTACATAGTCATTTAGACAAACATAACATGAATCCATTGTTACCATGTTTCACTCAGGTGTACATGTACATGTAAATGGGTACCCATCTAACCAGAGCAGTACATATTTTGTTGCTAGGTATTACTACATGCAGGTAAAGAGAAGTGTCATAAAGCATAACAAGTGCTCTATAAACAGGAACCAATATTTTATTTTGAAAATTCCTGATACATGTTGAGTAATGGTCATTCCCTTTGTCATTCTGGAAAGTATTTGTTCTTCATGTATTTTTTTTTCATCATGACTTGACACTGAAAGTTGTTTCTCAATATGTTAATGTAAGGGAAGAAAATACTTGTAGATGTCGGGAGATAAATGTGTTTTTTGCCTCTATTCACTGCTAAATAAATACATTGTACCATTGTAGGTATAGATTTGAACTGGACATGTAAGTATTTTGTTCCATTGTGAAAAAATATTCTAATTGTGCACTATCGGAGGATTGAGATTAAGTAGTTCACACTTTTGTAAATACCATGATTAGTAATTGAAATGTATTCACGTTTAAGTTTATGTTTTATGCTGTACAAATGTGGGTATCTGGCAATTCTTGTTTTTGTCATCAACGTAATGGAGGGAAAATATTGTTAAAAATATAATTAAATCATCAAATCATCAAAGGCAAGTAGCAAGGAAGTTGATTTATGTCTGGTTTCCATGCCTTGTATGAATCAATGATGGATTTTCTCCCTCTAACAGTACACAATGATATTGAACATTTGAAAGTCATTGTATGAATTAATTCTCTGTATTGCTAGTACAGTAGACTTATACTTGTTCAAAATCTGTTGGGGCAGTTTAATAGATTTGGTATTAAGGAATGAGTTTGATCATTGTTATGAAAAAAACAAAAACAAAACTGCCTGGAAATTTCCTTTAAGAGCCAGAAAAGTGTACCTCATCATGAATACAATTTATTTTTCTTACAATGAATCTACTTCATACTATGCATTACGTCTACTGCCCCCCCCCCCCATTGTCAAAACTTCCTGTGATTTTGCAATGTATTTGAGATACATGTAGTTAAAAGATGATTAAAAATATTGATTGAATATGGAAATTTTGGCTTATCTATCTTGACACCTGTTCAAATTGTGTTTTAATGTAAATTAATTTATTGGATTGTTTGTGTGTGTGTGTATGCACTGTATATATATATAGAGAGAGAGAGAGAGAGAGAGAGAGGGGGGGCAGACATACAGCCAGAGAGAGAGAGAGGGTGAAGTTTTCAGTATAAGTGTGGGGGGTGCTATATTTGTGATGGGATACCGAAGGATGGTTCAAGTTGTGTAGTAAGTGATGAATACTGCTAGTCAAAATGCATTGAAACCATGATTATACTCATTAAAAGATGTGCATCCTCATGTGCACACATTGATATCCCCCCCAAACAAATAAAAACAAAAATGAATAAATACATAAATAAAAGTACCACAGTCTACCAAAGTCCCCATTATCTCCTGACCCCCCCCCCCCTCTTTTCCACTTCTCTCCCCTCTCTATTAATCTCTCTCTTTATTTATCTCTATTTATTTTCAAGATTGTTTTTGTTTGTTGTTTAATCAAAGGGGGAAGTCCATCCTGAATAGAAGCAGAAAAAAGTTACATTGTGGAGTTGTCGAGTTGTGTTTCATTAATCACACCTTCAAAAATTGATAACTTGCTTACTTTCAAAACTTGCTGAAAACTTTCACTGTCGTCTTCCTTTCATTTTTCTGACTTTATTTAAACTAAAATATTTGTTAGGATGGACTTAACCTTTAAATAAAGAAAAATATAACACCAACCATTCCAAGACAGACTTGGGTGTTATTCCCTGGGTGAAACAAAACCTCCAAGTCCAATAAAATCCTGTGGAACCCATTAGCACAACACAGATCTCAAGATTTGAACACAAGAGGGCGCTGTAACTTTTTTAAATTAGCATAATTAATTAATGTGCAACTTATTGCACTGACGAGTTATCAATTGTTATTCAATGATTTTTGTTCTATTGAGTAACAAAAATTTAGGTATATACAAGAGTTGAGGCACGAAAATGAAAAATAAGCCACATATTTGATCTATGGCCCGCGGTCTAGACCGCGGGCCGAGGTGCATTTTCTTTTCATCTCGTGCCTCAAATTTGTATATAGCTGTATTTTGGTCAACATGTGTAAAAATATTTATTACAGTCACATCTGAAACTCGTCAGTAACAAAACTTGCACATTTTTTGAAAATATCAAAAAACAAAAAACAAATTTGAGACAATTTTTCACTTTCTACGGTAAGAATGACCAATCACAATACGTTGCTGATAGCATGATGTGTGGAGTGACTGGCTTTTGGCCAATCATATTCTTTGTTTTATGCGCACGCCTATGCGACTTTCACTGTGCACTGCGACTTTCACTGTGTACTATGGCGACTTCTGAGTCGTTTGATGCCAGTGAGACGGACAATTCTGAGGCTGGTGAATCCGCTTTCTGTTCCATACATGTCATCGATACTCAGAGCAAGATTATACCATTTAGTGATAAAAGCTATCAAAAGTGTAAGGAGTGTGCAGCTAAGTGGGTAATCGTGGAAGAGAGTTTAGAAAGTGAAGTTGCAGAGAAGTTGCAAGAACACGTACACGAAAGTGAAGGTGTGGGACAAGTCGGTCTTCAGTCATCGACAACAAGCAGGTAAGTTATCACCTAATATATTGGTATAGATCTAGATATCTAGGCCTGCATGAAATGAAAAGTGTTCACATTTTCCCCGAAATAAAAATTGCACTTGAAAAAAGAGCAGAAATTACAAATTTGGTCTAGAGTAGTAGAGAACAGACTAGATCTAGACCTCTCATCTACTATGTCTATGGTCCTGGATTACAGGATAGATTTTCTAGGTCTAGATCTACTACTACTAGACCCTGTCCCTACTTCTACTGTCTAGACCCTCTACTTTTTTTCGTCTACAGATAAATTATAAAATAGTCTAATTCTTGACTCTTGCTTGTGTCAAGAAATTACTTAAACTAGGTCCAGCAGTTCTTGTATTTTAGCAGATTGAACTTAAATAGAAATTATTTATTAGTCTACATCTCTCACATTTTCTTTTACTAGGGAGCACCATACTCGGCTTCGAGGATATCATGCTGAATGTTACCGACACTTTTGCAACGTAACGACAATCAGTAGAGCATTGACAAGACTTCAGAAGAAGAGAGGTAATAAACAATGATTAAATGCTGCTAAAATAATTTAAACAGTACAGTACAAAGACAAAGAAGAGAAGGAGAGTGTTTGATCTGTGCGTGTGTGAGGCAGTGCAAAAGAAGACACCGGTAGGTGCAATTGTGCAATAATTGTTCTGCATCTACACATTTAGATCTACTGGCGATTTCAAGTTCAGTGTCAAAAGCCACAACACTGAACTTGAAATGAGGCTGGTGTTGGAATTGACCTCGGAAAATATGTTGTTGAATGTTGTCTGCTGAACCGAGTATCATGGTTCGCTTTGACGATTTATTTGTTATTTCCCTATTCCCCAACACAAATCGCCTAGAGATTGGGAAATTTGTGATTTGAAGTTCGGTGTTGGTGTTGGTGATCTTAAGATCATGAACCAAATGATAACGTCGCAGCAAAGTTAAGCGAAATCCAATTTACAGTCAAAATGTTTTACAAATCATCAGAGCTATATATGTGTCTATTTTCTAAAGATTAATAACATTTTCTCTTTTGATTTGAAAATACGATTTTAGATTTTACATCCTGTTTGATGAAATTTGAATGCCATTTCTCACTGATTTCACTTTCGTTGTATAGCCTTTTCGCTTGAAATCGTGAGTGGATCACATAAAAGGCGTGACATCACTCCGTATTGAGCTATTTCTCAAGTACAGTCAGTGTTGGAGCTCGGTTCAGCAGCTTGATCCACACTTTCAAAACCAACACCACATTGAGTTATATATTCAGAAAATCAGAATGATTTTGATAAAATTGGTTTTAATCAGTATTTTTTCCCCTGTCTGTTCCTTTCTTCCTTCTCTTTTTCTTGTTAAACCCACAGATGCTGAGAAGACATCTACAGAAGATCCAGAGGAAGTGTCAGCAAGTGAGGATGCCCCTGCACCCAAGAGACTGCTGCGGTCGAGAGTATCCCATGAAAATCAACCCTCTACCAGCCATGACTTTGATAAGCCGCATGTATTGCCAGTCCATTGCATTATCTGCAAAGGAGCTAAGTATATCCGCGAACAGTCTTCTGGTAAACGGAAGGTAGACAAATTAATTCTTTGTGAAAGAAAAGATGGGGGGCATCTGTTAGAGGCCGCTTTATTAAAGCAAGATGAACAATTGCTTTTACACATACGTGGGAAAGATCTTGTTGCAATAGAAGTAAGGTACCATAAATCGTGCTATTACAGGTATACAAAAGTTGTGAAGAGATGTAATACTTATAAACAGGATACTCAGCAAACAGTAATATATGATAAGTCATACTCTAGTTTCTGCAAAAAGGTAATTGAGGAAAGGATAATGAAAAATAAGGAGATCCTTAGGCTGACTAAGCTGAACCAACTCTTCATCAAGGAAGTCAGGGGAGTTGAAGGATTAGATGCCTCCTCCTTCCAAACCTACCGATTGAAAGCACGATTGAAATCCTCACACCCTGCTCTTTGTTTTGTCAGGCCTTCTAGGAAGGTGGAAAGCGACATTGTATTTGTTGAAAATCTGTCTGTTGAGGAGGTAGTAGAGGATGCAGTTGGAGAAATGACAAGTGAAGAAAGCGAGTGCAATGAAGCTGTGAGTGATGACCCTTCACATGCAGTTCCATCCAGAGCTTATCACCTGAGGGATATGTTCCATGCTGCCCAGGTTGTTAAAGACAGCATCGTCAATGCACCTAACCCAATAGAGTGGCCCCCCACAGCTGATGACTCAACCCTGGACACAGTCGACAAAATTGTGCCTTCTGCACTCTTTAATTTTCTTGCATGGTCAACTGGGGCAAGTTCTGACCCAAGAGACTCCGGAAAGGTTGAGGTGCCTGATGAGCTCCATCCCCGCCTTCTTTCAGTTGCCCAGGATATTATGTTCTTGAGAGCAAAAGGAAGGATCCTTCTTCCCAAGCATTCATCCCTCTCAATGGCAGTTCGTCACTTAACTGGTTCTGCGAAGCTAATTGGGCTGCTGAATGGATTTGGCCATTGCTCTTCTAATTCCTTTGCGTTAGAACATGATACTGCATTGGCAAAGAGGCAGATTGAACGAGGCATCGGTGCACTTCCAGCTGGATCAAACATCACTTTCACCACCCTGGTGTGGGATAATAACGATTTTGGCGAAGAAACGACTAGTGGGAAAGGAACCACACATAATACAAATGGTATCCTGATACAGTACGATCCATCTGCAACATCAGAACCAACCTCAGAAGCTTCACATGTTGAACATTCATCCAGAGACAGACGCCGCTCTGTGCAGCCCCCGTCGCCAAACATCAAGAAGTATCTTGGAAGCAAGAAAATTGGACCGAGGGCTTACGGAGAATGTGTTGATCTGCAAGACAAACCTTATCAACCATTTCAAATACTGTCAAGAAAGCTAGATCTAGCTCTCCGGGTCATGAAATTGGGAGATTCATCAGAAATGATTTTCCCTGGATGGACAGGCTGCAACTCTATACTACAAAGCCATATTCCAGAAGTATGCAACATCAAGTATCTTCCAATCATTGATGCTAGTCCGACTGAATATGATACAGTTTATACAATTCTTGAAAGATCTTTACAAATTGCAGATACCCTGAAGCAAGATCAAGTGGCTGTAGTGTTCGACCAAGCAATATATGCCAAAGCGCAGCAAATTAGGTGGAATAATGAGAGATTTTCTCAGCGAATGGTAATTCGCCTTGGTGCATTTCACACTTCCCTGGCCATGTTATCCTGCATTGGTAAACGCTTCAGGGATGCAGGACTGGAGAATGTGGTTGTAGAATCAGGAATCGTTGCCTTGGGCTCTTTGAATGGGACAATGAACGGCCACCATTATAACAGAAGTATCCGTGTACATAAGTGTGTAGCAGAGGCCATGGAGCGGCTGAGGTGGCAAAGTTTTCTTGACTCTTTACCAGAAGTTGAAAGACTGCAAGCTCAAAAAGTAATAAATCAACTGGGTCGAGCTTTTCCTGGAGAGGCATACATGGAACTTGTAACATCCAATGAGTTTGACAACATTTCTTCATTGTATGACAGTTTTGTGACTCATCAAGGGAAGAAGTATCCTACTTTCTGTGTTTGGTCATCTTACATAGAAATGGTAGAAGTGATGCTTCTTTTTCTCCGAGCTACCAGAGAGGGAAATTGGAACTTGCATCTATCTGCAGTGAGGTCATTTCTGCCTTGGCTTTTTGCTTACAATCATATCAATTATGCTCGTTACCTACCAGCCTACTGGCTTGAAATGTGTCAACTCTCCTCAACCCATCCAGCAGTCCATGAAGAATTCATGAAGGGCCACTTTGCAGTTCAGAGGCAAGCTGATCATGGATTTTCACAGGTGGCTTGTGACCAAACCATTGAACAGACTTGTAATCGTGACACCAAAACAAAAGGAGGCATGGTGGGCTTCACTACCCAGAAAGGTGCAGTGACAAGGTGGATTTTGTCCCAGCCAGAAAGAGCAGCAATTACAAAGAGGTGCGAAGAAATGGCTGGTAAAGATGAGAGGACAAGTGGCCGCAAGGATTTGGAACATTCTCGCATTAAGAAAGACGAAGAGAGTGTCTGCAATGTGAAAGCAGTGATTGAAGCAATGATAAATCCGTTTGAAGACACCAGTGATCAGTTGCTTCATATAGCATCTGGCTGTGTGGCATCAAAGGATGTTAATGACGATTATCTCAGTGCAAGAGACAGGGGAGACACATGCTTCATGCAATATAGCAAGGAATGTCTTCAAGGCGATGAAGATATGTTCAAGACACTTAAATTAGTCAAAGTTAAGACCTTCCAGTCTATGAATAAGACCTCTCGATCTAAAGTGAAAGGTAAGGAAGTGGTATTGAAAGCAGACAGAAATCTTTTTCAGAGGCTTGTTATTATTGCAAATGTTCGGAAGCTTGATATTCGCCACATGCTGACATACAATTTGGGCCCCCTTCCTCTTTCAATTGCACATCCAGATGGATCACTAGCCAAGACAGCCAAATCGACTTTGCTTCATTGCATTGAAGCCCATGTGCAACCATCTCCACAGGCTGATATTCTACCAGGAAGCATTTGGATTGTAGATGGTATGGCGATGGTACAAGAAATGTCCCCCAAGAATATTCCACCAACATTTGGGAAGCTCAGTGAATCCTCCTGCGACAGATAATTGATTTGGCTGTCAGTGTGCGCAGTAATGTGATACACTTTGTAGTTGATACCTACAGGAAAGAAAGTATCAAGAATGCAGAAAGGGGAAGGCGGTCAATTGGTGGAAGTGTTATCACCAAAATCTACAGTGAAGAACAGCAGGTACCACATCAGTGGAAGAAATTTCTTGGATGTGGCGACAATAAAGCAGAGCTGATCAGATTTCTGTTTCAGACATGGAGCAAACAGCCAGGTGCAATTCTGAAGAATGTTACTGTGTTTGCCACTCATGATTCAGAGTGCCATGAATTGACAGCTGAGAATGAGCAGATACATACCCGCATAGTACCAGAACTAGCTTGTAACCATGAAGAAGCCGATACAAGGCTTTTTCTTCATTGTAAATATGCAGCTACACACCAGCCACCATGTTCAGATGCAGCTCCGCACCCTGTCCTTATCAAGAGTCCTGACACTGATGTGTTTGTTATTGGAGTCGCAATGGCAGCAGATATTGAGGCAGAAGTGCTTTTCCACACAGGAAGAGGCAATAATAGAAGGACCCTGAACCTGTCAAAGATTAGTCGGTACCTAGGACCAGATGTTTGTAGAGCACTGATACCCTTCCATTGTTTCACAGGTTGTGATACAGTTAGCTCATTTCATGGAAAGTCAAAATCCAAAGCTTTCAAGTTACTTGTAAATGACACTGAAACTCATGCCACATTTCATGAGATGGGAAGTTCATTTGTTGTCAGTGATCAGTTGATGAAAAATGCAGAAAAACTTGTGTGCAAGTTGTATGGGCAAACCTGTGATACAGTGAATGAAGCTAGATATAAGCTATTCATGTTAACCAAAGCAGAGACACATCTTCCTCCTTCAGCTGATTCTCTTAAGAAGCACTTAATGAGGGCAAATTACCAAGCTGCTATTCATTCAAAATGTCTGCAACAGTTCCAGAATGTCCCAGTCCAAATGGTCATGGGTGGAAACTTGTGGACAGTGAAATTAATATTGACTGGGGTGATTTACCCCCAGCTCCAAGCAGCTTGCTGGAACTTACAAACTGCTCATGTAAGAAAACGAGCTGTGAAAAATCAGCGTCAGGGAAAGGACGGTCACGTTGCTCATGTCAACAGCATGGCATTCCATGTACAGATTTGTGTAGATGTGTCAATTGCAGGAACTCTATCTCTGCAAAGGAGGTTGAATCAGATGAAGAAGATTCAGATGGAGAATAAGCATTCCCCTAGCAATGCAATTTGTATTTCACATTGAATAAAGAAGAAAAAGCTAGAATTTCAAAATGATTCTTGAACTACACCCATGTTAGATTTAAGTTTGTATCCTGGATGATTACACTCTGTGTGTTTGTAGTTGATGAAAGGCAAAATGCTTACAAAATGAAAAAGGAAAATGTGTATTACTTGCAAAATAATCATTAAATCTGTCATGACACCCGTGATGATTTCTCTTTATTCTTTGCTTACTTTCATATGTTTTTTTTCCTTTAAATAAAAAGAGTGTAAACACAGGATGGATATACTTGCCTTCTGAAAAATGACAAGATCACAAAACAAAGTGATTTAAGCATTAATGTGTCATTTATGTTCTTTTGTTATACTCTATTCAATATGTCACAGTTATTATTGACCCCTGAGCTGATTAACACAACTTTGAATCATTCATTAGCCAAATCAAAATTAAAACTAAAGCAAATACATACATATATTTTTTTAAAGGACAAGAAATTCAAATTTTCCTATTGTCAGAAATCTGTAGGTTTATTATTCCTGATTTGCTAATTTGAAGAAAACCTGTTGTCTCACTTCTCCATTGCAGTAAAATATACATGCACATGTATATTGTGATGACAAGAGTTTGTAGCATTGTAACATCAATAC